>OZ010738.1:24606363-24868218 GCA_963932295.1 Tipula lateralis | reverse complement strand
CTGTGTCCATAAAAAGTCTCTCAACATTGATTGGTATCGCTCAGCATTCACAGTAACAGCATTTCCAGCATCATTTTCGAAGAAGAATGGCCCAATGATTCCATTTGCCCAAAATGCACACCAAACAGTAACTTTTGGTGGGTGTAGAGATTTTTCATGAATAACACGAAGATTTTCATCACCCCAATTACGACAATTTGGCTTATTGACGAATCCATCCATTGTGAAATGAGCTTCATCACTAAACAAAATTTTGCTTGAAAACAATGGATCTGTCGTTCGTTGTTCAATAATCCAACTAGCGAAATTACGACGTTGTAAATGGTCTCTTTCTTTCAATTTCTGGGTTAATTGAATTTTGTAAGCGTGTAAATGCAAATCTTTATGCAAAATCCTCCATAAGGAGCCATAAGATATGCCCAATTCTTGCGAACGACGCGAAATTGATGTTGTCGGTTCATTTTCTACATTTTCACTAACAGCAGCAATATTTTCATTTGTGCGTACAGTTTTTGGTCTTCCACTTTTTGGTTTATCAGTAACACAACCAGTTTCATCGAATTTTTTCACTAATCTTTGAATTGAAGATTGATTTGGCCGATTATTTACACCAAAAAAATCACGAATTTTGCGATGGGTATTTTTCAAAGAACGCCCATTTTCATAATAAGTTTTAATGATGTAAACGCGTTGTTGCAATGTGTACCTGTCCATGGTTAAAACTGTACTACCTTCTAATAAAACAAAATGGCTTATGTCATTTGAAAAGATGTCACGAGTAAAAATTATATACTGCTGACATCTAGGCGTCACATTTGGATGACCCTTTATATATATATATATATATATATATATATATATATATATACATATATATATATATATATATATATATATATATATATATATATATATATATATATATATATATATATATATATATATATATATATTTATATATATATATATATATATATATATATATATATATATATATATATATATATATATATATATATATATATATATATATTTTAGTTGGAATTATGTTTTCCCGATCCCCAATTCCACAATAATCAAATGTTGTTTTGATAATGACCGCTGACAAAAATTTCGCCGCCTTATCAACGACAACTTGTTACGATGGTCTTTTTCTATAACCATTATTTGTATATTGCTTTTCGTCACACTCAATCCATTAATACCACTTGATACGTCTCGCCAATTTAAATAAACGGTTCACATCAACTCTAGAGCTTGTAAAAACGACGTAGATTTCGGAGGAATACACAGAACTTCAGAATTACCTTGTTTCTTATGGCTGTTTACAACACCCTGTTTTCTATGAACTTCATAGCAATCCATGAATAAAACGGATTTCGTGTTTGCTAAAAAATTTTATATCTGTCGTTACACATGTCGAAGTAGAAGTGGGCCTCATCCATATTAAATATATATATATATATATTTTTTTTTGTTTTTTGTTTAAAAAATCTGTATTTCTGTATACTAATATTACAACTAATCTCATTGATTATCTAGTAAATGTTTTATATTTATAAGCAGTGTAGCATCTTATGGAGTGAGAAAAATCGGTTCGTCCCAGTTCGTCCAGTTGTTTGATTTCAATAGTTCAGGAACCACTAATTCTAAAGGCTTTGTACTTTTTAGGCCCTTGTTATGTTGCTGCAGTTGCAGTACATGACTGCTTACAAACTTAAATATTTCATCACTGACGTATTCCATGTTAAGGCCTCGATGGAGGTTGTCATTTCTAATATACCATGAAGCATTGACAATGCCACGTAGTTCATTGTTTTGAAATGTTTGTATATGATCTTAACTGTAGTTTTCTTTGCGTAGCCCCAAAGTTGAATGCCGTATCTTTAAATAGGTTTAAGAATTTGTTTATATAATAGTAGTTTGTTTTGCGTTGTCAGCTCAGAGTTTCTTTTCTTTTTAACATGCGCTTTCCACCTAAGCTTAGAGTAAGCTATCAGAGTAAGAAATTTGTTGAGAAGTGAATGTTTTCTACTTTCTTGTTGGTGAAGTTGATGTGTGTTTATTTTGATTCGTTTAGCATTATTCTCCAAGTGTTTGTCCAAGTGTTTACTGTATTAACAGCATTTTGTAGTTTCCGTGTTGACTCGAAAATACTAATATGAATGGTTATAATTGCAGTGTCATCAGCAAAAGTCCCTATTCTGGCTTCTGCTATATTTGGTAGATCATTTGTATACAGAAGGTATAACGCAGGGCCAAGCACACTACCTTGTGGGACTCCTGCCAATATTTTCTTTAGTGTACTCATCTTCTTGTCTCACTCGAAAATAACGGTCATTTATGTATGACTTAAGCAATTCAAAATGTTGTTTTGGTAGATCTCGTTGAAGCTTAAATTCCAGACCATGGTGCCAAATCTTATCAAATGTTTGGGCTACGTCTAGGAATACTGCTGAACATATAGCTTCTTCTCTTCCAACGCCTCTTCAATCGTATCAGTGATTCTATGTAGGTACCTGTTCTATTGTTGAGTGGCCTGCTCGAAACCCAAATTGATGTGGTGGTATAAATTTTCTAGTCTCTATAATTGGCTTAAGTCTCTTCATAAACAACCTTTCGAAAATGTTTGATGTGGTTGTTAATAAAGAGATTGGCCTGTATGATGTTTTGTCATTTAAGGGTTTATTAAGCCTATTATTTCTGCTACTTTCCACTGTCTCGGAACATAACTTTGTCTAAGGACAGCATTAAATATGTGCTCCGTAGTGCTTTTTCTGGTAGTGCTTTGATTATTTTTGCTGTTATCAGGTTGTAACCAGGAGCTTTTTTATCTTTAAGATTTTTTACTTCTGCTTTGATTTCTTTCACAGTGACTGGTAGAAGAAGTACCTCGTCTAATTTGTTGACCGGTGTTAAATATTCATTTTCTACCTGCCCAGTTAGTGGTTTGAAGGTAATTTCTAGGTGTTCGGCAAACAGTTCAGCTTTTTGTTTATCGCTGCGAGCCCAGGTTCCATCAACTTTTTTATGGGTGGCACTTGCAGTTTAGGTCTTATCAGAGTTTTAGTGGCTCTCCACAACGAATAGTCCGTGTCAGATTTACCTGTCAGGTTACTTAGAATATAAGCAGTTTAAGTTTGTTGCACAGATTATTTAGGATTGTTTTATCTTCAGGAGCTCTAGTTCTCTGCCAAGTCTTGCGAGCTCGTCTTTTATCATTAACCAAGGTCTCTCACTTCCACTGGGTAGTTTATACTTTTCTGTAATATACCATGCTGGATTGGGGTACTTTCCCATGCCGCTTTCTATATACTTTCAATGAGATTTTCCAACTCTTCTTCCAACATATAATCGTTCGAGATCGGCACCTGTAGATTGACGCTTTCTTCGACTAGCTGGCGAAAGTATTCCTAGTTTGTTTTGTTATTTGTTAGTCTTGGAAGGCTTGCTTTCCTTATTGCCGTGGAACTTATTGTCATTAAGACTGGAGAGTGATCCGATGATAGTCCTTCTTCATTTTCGACTACTAAGTAATTTTCGGAGATACCTCTTGATATATAGAAGTCTAGAAGATCAGGACTTTTATTTACGTCCGTAGGCCAGTAGGTTGGCTTGCTACTGGAGTGGAACTCACATTTTAATATTCTGACTGCTTTAAATAGCTCTTATCCTTTGGGAGTAGTTCGATTTGATCCCCAAAATATATTTTTTGCATTAAAATCGCCTCCAATAATGAAATTGTTACCAAGCGATTTAAAAAGTTTGATGTAGTCTTCCTTTTTTGGATTATATCTGGGTGGACAGTAGATTGTTGATATAGTGTAGCTCTTGTAGTTTTTGGTTTCAATAGAAACAGTTGCTACTTATTAAATATATGCCACGAATTTAGTCCCATTATTTTTGTCTACATTGTTGAAAATATATGTTTAATATTTCAAATGATACCTTGTTGATCTCTTAACTTTATTGGCTTTGATGGGTAATCTTTCTCGATGAAATTTTATTTCTCTGGTCGGTACGTTTTTCCTTCTAGCCATTGATCTAATATAAATAAATAAGCTTCTGGTCACTTCATAAAAATGTTTTTGCAGTAATATATATATCAATGGTATGATATTTACTGGAGTACATTATTTGGTTTTCTACGGTATATATATATATATATATATATATATATATATATATATATATATATATATATATATATATATATATATATATATATATATATATATATACATACATAAATCAATCAGTTTAATTTAATTATACTTTAATGATTATCAATTCAACTACAAATTAATATCTGAGCTTTACAGAAATGTGTTATCACTTTCGGAAAGCTTTTCTTATTAAATCCTAAACTAGCCCATCAATAGAACAAATAATTGAATTTTGTTGATTTGGTAGGTTTTAGTAGTTGACAGAAGCTTTCAAGTTTGTGATGAGTATATCGAAATACAGTCGAATATGTCAGTTGTTATACAATGGTATGAAATATTATGAAAATCATTGAAACTTAACCACTTACATAAAGACCATATAACACTGTTATTTATTTAATATAATATCAAAATATTTTATTAATTTATATTGTAAATAAATAACTCACTTTTCTAGCTATGATGGTTACTCGACAAGTATTTAAATATATAATATTTAAATAAAACTATGAGATTATTCTAAATTGATATGTTTTAGATGGATAACAACATCCATATGAGTTTATATATCACAATATATCTCGTTTTTCGAAATATTTTCAATATAAAATTAATAAATTTATTTGTGTTCTGCCTGCCTATATATGGCATTTGACATTTTAATTAATTTCTATAATGGTTTGTGTTGTGTAAATTATTTTATTAAATCACTATATGATATAATATTGGTTGAACAATTTTGTTTATAACACGTGTAATAATTTTTGCATTGTGTATGTACACATGGATCGAACGACATAGGACTTCGAACACACACACACTCAGTATGTGGCTTTTAATTTAATTCTATAGAACATAAATGAGTATTTTGCTATATGGTAGGTGATAAAATCACTTTTCACATGGATTGAATGAAAAATTGAATTAACCGCACAAAATACAATAAAATATGTGTATACATGTGTTAACATATGTATTAGGACTTTGTATGATTTGCGGTTTTAATCCTTCTGTCAAGTGACACATAATCATATATACAATGTATGATTGACCCATATATGATTTTTTTTGTCACGTATACATCATAGATTGAGCTGAGAATCTTAAAAGCCATTACTGGTCTGTATACAATCACACTGTGTAAACAACCTGGCTGATAACATTAGCTCTTGGTTAGTGACAGATCCTTATCTAGTAGAGCTTAATTTTGAACTGGGATGATTCATTTAATCATCGACAGATACGACGGATGTGAAGTTTCCGACAAAATTCGACAAATCGACAAAAATATATGTATACAAAATTTGTCGAAAAAACAAAAAAATGTAAATGTATTAGTGAAACAGTAGGTAAAAGCAATGTTAAAAATTTTCGCTCTAAGCTTATGATGTAATTTATAAAATCACGTAAAACAAAATAATACAAAAGAAGTTTTAATAAAGTAACATTTTTAATATCAATATTGAAACTAATTTTACTTTAGCTTTAAAATTGTTTCAAAATTTATAGAGAAGACTACTAAAAAATAAATCCTTAAATAGTGACCAAATAAATACATATATAATTTAAAACATGATCCATCAAGCCATTATAGTTCAACAAAAAAACTACGATAAATTTTATCCAATTATTGAGTTGGAAAAATCGTATCTTCTATGATTTTTAGATTTTAGTGGTTGACTGTATTAAATGTTGGCCAAATCTCAGAGATGTTCCCGGGGTATGGCATATACCTGAATATAGTTTAAGGTACACTCTATCAAGCCATTATAGTTCGACAAAAAAACTACAATAAATTTTATCCAATTATTAAGTTGGAAAAATCGTATCTTCTATGATTTTTAGATTTTAGTGGTTGACTGTATTAAATGTTGGCCAAATCTCAGAGATGTTCCCGGGGTATGGCATATACCCGAATATAGTTTATGGTACACTCTATCAAGCCATTATAGTTCGACAAAAAAACTACGATAAATTTGATCCAATTATTGAGTTGGAAAAATCGTATCTTCTATGATTTTTAGATTTTAGTGGTTGACTGTATTAAATGTTGGCCAAATCTCAGAGATGTTCCCGGGGTATGGCATATACCTGAATATAGTTTATGGTACACTCTATCAAGCCATTATAGTTCGACAAAAAAACTACAATAAATTTTATCCAATTATTGAGTTGGAAAAATCGTATCTTCTATGATTTTTAGATTTTAGTGGTTGACTGTATTAAATGTTGGCCAAATCTCAGAGATGTTCCCGGGGTATGGCATATACCTGAATATAGTTTATGGTACACTCTATCAAGCCATTATAGTTCGACAAAAAAACTACAATAAATTTTATCCAATTATTGAGTTGGAAAAATCGTATCTTCTATGATTTTTAGATTTTAGTGGTTGACTGTATTAAATGTTGGCCAAATCTCAGAGATGTTCCCGGGGTATGGCATATACCCGAATATAGTTTATGGTACACTCTATCAAGCCATTATAGTTCGACAAAAAAACTACGATAAATTTGATCCAATTATTGAGTTGGAAAAGTCGTAACTTCTATGATTTTTAGATTTTAGTGGTTGACTGTATTAAATGTTGGCCAAATCTCAGAGATGTTCCCGGAGTATGGCATATACCTGAATATAGTTTATGGTACACTCTATCAAGCCATTATAGTTCGACAAAAAAACTACAATAAATTTTATCCAATTATTGAGTTGGAAAAATCGTATCTTCTATGATTTTTAGATTTTAGTGGTTGACTGTATTAAATGTTGGCCAAATCTCAGAGATGTTCCCGGGGTATGGCATATACCTGAATATAGTTTATGGTACACTCTATCAAGCCATTATAGTTCGACAAAAAAACTACAATAAATTTTATCCAATTATTGAGTTGGAAAAATCGTATCTTCTATGATTTTTAGATTTTAGTGGTTGACTGTATTAAATGTTGGCCAAATCTCAGAGATGTTCCCGGGGTATGGCATATACCTGAATATAGTTTATGGTACACTCTATCAAGCCATTATAGTTCGACAAAAAAACTACAATAAATTTTATCCAATTATTGAGTTGGAAAAATCGTATCTTCTATGATTTTTAGATTTTAGTGGTTGACTGTATTAAATGTTGGCCAAATCTCAGAGATGTTCCCGGGGTATGGCATATACCCGAATATAGTTTATGGTACACTCTATCAAGCCATTATAGTTCGACAAAAAAACTACGATAAATTTGATCCAATTATTGAGTTGGAAAAGTCGTAACTTCTATGATTTTTAGATTTTGGTGGTTGACTGTATTAAATGTTGGCCAAATCTCAGAGATGTTCCCGGAGTATGGCATATACCTGAATATAGTTTATGGTACACTCTATCAAGCCATTATAGTTCGACAAAAAAACTACAATAAATTTTATCCAATTATTGAGTTGGAAAAATCGTATCTTCTATGATTTTTAGATTTTAGTGGTTGACTGTATTAAATGTTGGCCAAATCTCAGAGATGTTCCCGGGGTATGGCATATACCTGAATATAGTTTATGGTACACTCTATCAAGCCATTATAGTTCGACAAAAAAACTACAATAAATTTTATCCAATTATTAAGTTGGAAAAATCGTATCTTCTATGATTTTTAGATTTTAGTGGTTGACTGTATTAAATGTTGGCCAAATCTCAGAGATGTTCCCGGGGTATGGCATATACCTGAATATAGTTTATGGTACACTCTATCAAGCCATTATAGTTCGACAAAAAAACTACAATAAATTTTATCCAATTATTAAGTTGGAAAAATCGTATCTTCTATGATTTTTAGATTTTAGTGGTTGACTGTATTAAATGTTGGCCAAATCTCAGAGATGTTCCCGGGGTATGGCATATACCCGAATATAGTTTATGGTACACTCTATCAAGCCATTATAGTTCGACAAAAAAACTACGATAAATTTGATCCAATTATTGAGTTGGAAAAGTCGTAACTTCTATGATTTTTAGATTTTAGTGGTTGACTGTATTAAATGTTGGCCAAATCTCAGAGATGTTCCCGGAGTATGGCATATACCTGAATATAGTTTATGGTACACTCTATCAAGCCATTATAGTTCGACAAAAAAACTACAATAAATTTTATCCAATTATTGAGTTGGAAAAATCGTATCTTCTATGATTTTTAGATTTTAGTGGTTGACTGTATTAAATGTTGGCCAAATCTCAGAGATGTTCCCGGGGTATGGCATATACCTGAATATAGTTTATGGTACACTCTATCAAGCCATTATAGTTCGACAAAAAAACTACAATAAATTTTATCCAATTATTGAGTTGGAAAAATCGTATCTTCTATGATTTTTAGATTTTAGTGGTTGACTGTATTAAATGTTGGCCAAATCTCAGAGATGTTCCCGGGGTATGGCATATACCTGAATATAGTTTATGGTACACTCTATCAAGCCATTATAGTTCGACAAAAAAACTACAATAAATTTTATCCAATTATTGAGTTGGAAAAATCGTATCTTCTATGATTTTTAGATTTTAGTGGTTGACTGTATTAAATGTTGGCCAAATCTCAGAGATGTTCCCGGGGTATGGCATATACCTGAATATAGTTTATGGTACACTCTATCAAGCCATTATAGTTCGACAAAAAAACTACAATAAATTTTATCCAATTATTGAGTTGGAAAAATCGTATCTTCTATGATTTTTAGATTTTAGTGGTTGACTGTATTAAATGTTGGCCAAATCTCAGAGATGTTCCCGGGGTATGGCATATACCCGAATATAGTTTATGGTACACTCTATCAAGCCATTATAGTTCGACAAAAAAACTACGATAAATTTGATCCAATTATTGAGTTGGAAAAGTCGTATCTTCTATGATTTTTAGATTTTAGTGGTTGACTGTATTAAATGTTGGCCAAATCTCAGAGATGTTCCCGGGGTATGGCATATACCTGAATATAGTTTATGGTACACTCTATCAAGCCATTATAGTTCGACAAAAAAACTACAATAAATTTTATCCAATTATTGAGTTGGAAAAATCGTATCTTCTATGATTTTTAGATTTTAGTGGTTGACTGTATTAAATGTTGGCCAAATCTCAGAGATGTTCCCGGGGTATGGCATATACCTGAATATAGTTTATGGTACACTCTATCAAGCCATTATAGTTCGACAAAAAAACTACAATAAATTTTATCCAATTATTGAGTTGGAAAAATCGTATCTTCTATGATTTTTAGATTTTAGTGGTTGACTGTATTAAATGTTGGCCAAATCTCAGAGATGTTCCCGGGGTATGGCATATACCTGAATATAGTTTATGGTACACTCTATCAAGCCATTATAGTTCGACAAAAAAACTACAATAAATTTTATCCAATTATTGAGTTGGAAAAATCGTATCTTCTATGATTTTTAGATTTTAGTGGTTGACTGTATTAAATGTTGGCCAAATCTCAGAGATGTTCCCGGGGTATGGCATATACCTGAATATAGTTTATGGTACACTCTATCAAGCCATTATAGTTCGACAAAAAAACTACAATAAATTTTATCCAATTATTGAGTTGGAAAAATCGTATCTTCTATGATTTTTAGATTTTAGTGGTTGACTGTATTAAATGTTGGCCAAATCTCAGAGATGTTCCCGGGGTATGGCATATACCCGAATATAGTTTATGGTACACTCTATCAAGCCATTATAGTTCGACAAAAAAACTACGATAAATTTGATCCAATTATTGAGTTGGAAAAGTCGTAACTTCTATGATTTTTAGATTTTAGTGGTTGACTGTATTAAATGTTGGCCAAATCTCAGAGATGTTCCCGGAGTATGGCATATACCTGAATATAGTTTATGGTACACTCTATCAAGCCATTATAGTTCGACAAAAAAACTACAATAAATTTTATCCAATTATTGAGTTGGAAAAATCGTATCTTCTATGATTTTTAGATTTTAGTGGTTGACTGTATTAAATGTTGGCCAAATCTCAGAGATGTTCCCGGGGTATGGCATATACCTGAATATAGTTTATGGTACACTCTATCAAGCCATTATAGTTCGACAAAAAAACTACAATAAATTTTATCCAATTATTGAGTTGGAAAAATCGTATCTTCTATGATTTTTAGATTTTAGTGGTTGACTGTATTAAATGTTGGCCAAATCTCAGAGATGTTCCCGGGGTATGGCATATACCTGAATATAGTTTATGGTACACTCTATCAAGCCATTATAGTTCGACAAAAAAACTACAATAAATTTTATCCAATTATTGAGTTGGAAAAATCGTATCTTCTATGATTTTTAGATTTTAGTGGTTGACTGTATTAAATGTTGGCCAAATCTCAGAGATGTTCCCGGGGTATGGCATATACCCGAATATAGTTTATGGTACACTCTATCAAGCCATTATAGTTCGACAAAAAAACTACGATAAATTTGATCCAATTATTGAGTTGGAAAAGTCGTAACTTCTATGATTTTTAGATTTTGGTGGTTGACTGTATTAAATGTTGGCCAAATCTCAGAGATGTTCCCGGAGTATGGCATATACCTGAATATAGTTTATGGTACACTCTATCAAGCCATTATAGTTCGACAAAAAAACTACAATAAATTTTATCCAATTATTGAGTTGGAAAAATCGTATCTTCTATGATTTTTAGATTTTAGTGGTTGACTGTATTAAATGTTGGCCAAATCTCAGAGATGTTCCCGGGGTATGGCATATACCTGAATATAGTTTATGGTACACTCTATCAAGCCATTATAGTTCGACAAAAAAACTACAATAAATTTTATCCAATTATTAAGTTGGAAAAATCGTATCTTCTATGATTTTTAGATTTTAGTGGTTGACTGTATTAAATGTTGGCCAAATCTCAGAGATGTTCCCGGGGTATGGCATATACCTGAATATAGTTTATGGTACACTCTATCAAGCCATTATAGTTCGACAAAAAAACTACAATAAATTTTATCCAATTATTAAGTTGGAAAAATCGTATCTTCTATGATTTTTAGATTTTAGTGGTTGACTGTATTAAATGTTGGCCAAATCTCAGAGATGTTCCCGGGGTATGGCATATACCCGAATATAGTTTATGGTACACTCTATCAAGCCATTATAGTTCGACAAAAAAACTACGATAAATTTGATCCAATTATTGAGTTGGAAAAGTCGTAACTTCTATGATTTTTAGATTTTAGTGGTTGACTGTATTAAATGTTGGCCAAATCTCAGAGATGTTCCCGGAGTATGGCATATACCTGAATATAGTTTATGGTACACTCTATCAAGCCATTATAGTTCGACAAAAAAACTACAATAAATTTTATCCAATTATTGAGTTGGAAAAATCGTATCTTCTATGATTTTTAGATTTTAGTGGTTGACTGTATTAAATGTTGGCCAAATCTCAGAGATGTTCCCGGGGTATGGCATATACCTGAATATAGTTTATGGTACACTCTATCAAGCCATTATAGTTCGACAAAAAAACTACAATAAATTTTATCCAATTATTGAGTTGGAAAAATCGTATCTTCTATGATTTTTAGATTTTAGTGGTTGACTGTATTAAATGTTGGCCAAATCTCAGAGATGTTCCCGGGGTATGGCATATACCTGAATATAGTTTATGGTACACTCTATCAAGCCATTATAGTTCGACAAAAAAACTACAATAAATTTTATCCAATTATTGAGTTGGAAAAATCGTATCTTCTATGATTTTTAGATTTTAGTGGTTGACTGTATTAAATGTTGGCCAAATCTCAGAGATGTTCCCGGGGTATGGCATATACCTGAATATAGTTTATGGTACACTCTATCAAGCCATTATAGTTCGACAAAAAAACTACAATAAATTTTATCCAATTATTGAGTTGGAAAAATCGTATCTTCTATGATTTTTAGATTTTAGTGGTTGACTGTATTAAATGTTGGCCAAATCTCAGAGATGTTCCCGGGGTATGGCATATACCCGAATATAGTTTATGGTACACTCTATCAAGCCATTATAGTTCGACAAAAAAACTACGATAAATTTGATCCAATTATTGAGTTGGAAAAGTCGTATCTTCTATGATTTTTAGATTTTAGTGGTTGACTGTATTAAATGTTGGCCAAATCTCAGAGATGTTCCCGGGGTATGGCATATACCTGAATATAGTTTATGGTACACTCTATCAAGCCATTATAGTTCGACAAAAAAACTACAATAAATTTTATCCAATTATTGAGTTGGAAAAATCGTATCTTCTATGATTTTTAGATTTTAGTGGTTGACTGTATTAAATGTTGGCCAAATCTCAGAGATGTTCCCGGGGTATGGCATATACCTGAATATAGTTTATGGTACACTCTATCAAGCCATTATAGTTCGACAAAAAAACTACAATAAATTTTATCCAATTATTGAGTTGGAAAAATCGTATCTTCTATGATTTTTAGATTTTAGTGGTTGACTGTATTAAATGTTGGCCAAATCTCAGAGATGTTCCCGGGGTATGGCATATACCTGAATATAGTTTATGGTACACTCTATCAAGCCATTATAGTTCGACAAAAAAACTACAATAAATTTTATCCAATTATTGAGTTGGAAAAATCGTATCTTCTATGATTTTTAGATTTTAGTGGTTGACTGTATTAAATGTTGGCCAAATCTCAGAGATGTTCCCGGGGTATGGCATATACCTGAATATAGTTTATGGTACACTCTATCAAGCCATTATAGTTCGACAAAAAAACTACAATAAATTTTATCCAATTATTGAGTTGGAAAAATCGTATCTTCTATGATTTTTAGATTTTAGTGATTGACTGTATTAAATGTTGGCCAAATCTCAGAGATGTTCCCGGGGTATGGCATATACCTGAATATAGTTTATGGTACACTCTATCAAGCCATTATAGTTCGACAAAAAAACTACAATAAATTTTATCCAATTATTGAGTTGGAAAAATCGTATCTTCTATGATTTTTAGATTTTAGTGGTTGACTGTATTAAATGTTGGCCAAATCTCAGAGATGTTCCCGGGGTATGGCATATACCTGAATATAGTTTATGGTACACTCTATCAAGCCATTATAGTTCGACAAAAAAACTACAATAAATTTTATCCAATTATTGAGTTGGAAAAATCGTATCTTCTATGATTTTTAGATTTTAGTGATTGACTGTATTAAATGTTGGCCAAATCTCAGAGATGTTCCCGGGGTATGGCATATACCTGAATATAGTTTATGGTACACTCTATCAAGCCATTATAGTTCGACAAAAAAACTACAATAAATTTTATCCAATTATTGAGTTGGAAAAATCGTATCTTCTATGATTTTTAGATTTTAGTGGTTGACTGTATTAAATGTTGGCCAAATCTCAGAGATGTTCCCGGGGTATGGCATATACCTGAATATAGTTTATGGTACACTCTATCAAGCCATTATAGTTCGACAAAAAAACTACAATAAATTTTATCCAATTATTGAGTTGGAAAAATCGTATCTTCTATGATTTTTAGATTTTAGTGGTTGACTGTATTAAATGTTGGCCAAATCTCAGAGATGTTCCCGGGGTATGGCATATACCTGAATATAGTTTATGGTACACTCTATCAAGCCATTATAGTTCGACAAAAAAACTACAATAAATTTTATCCAATTATTGAGTTGGAAAAATCGTATCTTCTATGATTTTTAGATTTTAGTGATTGACTGTATTAAATGTTGGCCAAATCTCAGAGATGTTCCCGGGGTATGGCATATACCTGAATATAGTTTATGGTACACTCTATCAAGCCATTATAGTTCGACAAAAAAACTACAATAAATTTTATCCAATTATTGAGTTGGAAAAATCGTATCTTCTATGATTTTTAGATTTTAGTGGTTGACTGTATTAAATGTTGGCCAAATCTCAGAGATGTTCCCGGGGTATGGCATATACCTGAATATAGTTTATGGTACACTCTATCAAGCCATTATAGTTCGACAAAAAAACTACAATAAATTTTATCCAATTATTGAGTTGGAAAAATCGTATCTTCTATGATTTTTAGATTTTAGTGGTTGACTGTATTAAATGTTGGCCAAATCTCAGAGATGTTCCCGGGGTATGGCATATACCTGAATATAGTTTATGGTACACTCTATCAAGCCATTATAGTTCGACAAAAAAACTACAATAAATTTTATCCAATTATTGAGTTGGAAAAATCGTATCTTCTATGATTTTTAGATTTTAGTGGTTGACTGTATTAAATGTTGGCCAAATCTCAGAGATGTTCCCGGGGTATGGCATATACCTGAATATAGTTTATGGTACACTCTATCAAGCCATTATAGTTCGACAAAAAAACTACAATAAATTTTATCCAATTATTGAGTTGGAAAAATCGTATCTTCTATGATTTTTAGATTTTAGTGGTTGACTGTATTAAATGTTGGCCAAATCTCAGAGATGTTCCCGGGGTATGGCATATACCTGAATATAGTTTATGGTACACTCTATCAAGCCATTATAGTTCGACAAAAAAACTACAATAAATTTTATCCAATTATTGAGTTGGAAAAATCGTATCTTCTATGATTTTTAGATTTTAGTGATTGACTGTATTAAATGTTGGCCAAATCTCAGAGATGTTCCCGGGGTATGGCATATACCTGAATATAGTTTATGGTACACTCTATCAAGCCATTATAGTTCGACAAAAAAACTACAATAAATTTTATCCAATTATTGAGTTGGAAAAATCGTATCTTCTATGATTTTTAGATTTTAGTGGTTGACTGTATTAAATGTTGGCCAAATCTCAGAGATGTTCCCGGGGTATGGCATATACCTGAATATAGTTTATGGTACACTCTATCAAGCCATTATAGTTCGACAAAAAAACTACAATAAATTTTATCCAATTATTGAGTTGGAAAAATCGTATCTTCTATGATTTTTAGATTTTAGTGGTTGACTGTATTAAATGTTGGCCAAATCTCAGAGATGTTCCCGGGGTATGGCATATACCTGAATATAGTTTATGGTACACTCTATCAAGCCATTATAGTTCGACAAAAAAACTACAATAAATTTTATCCAATTATTGAGTTGGAAAAATCGTATCTTCTATGATTTTTAGATTTTAGTGATTGACTGTATTAAATGTTGGCCAAATCTCAGAGATGTTCCCGGGGTATGGCATATACCTGAATATAGTTTATGGTACACTCTATCAAGCCATTATAGTTCGACAAAAAAACTACAATAAATTTTATCCAATTATTGAGTTGGAAAAATCGTATCTTCTATGATTTTTAGATTTTAGTGGTTGACTGTATTAAATGTTGGCCAAATCTCAGAGATGTTCCCGGGGTATGGCATATACCTGAATATAGTTTATGGTACACTCTATCAAGCCATTATAGTTCGACAAAAAAACTACAATAAATTTTATCCAATTATTGAGTTGGAAAAATCGTATCTTCTATGATTTTTAGATTTTAGTGGTTGACTGTATTAAATGTTGGCCAAATCTCAGAGATGTTCCCGGGGTATGGCATATACTTGAATATAGTTTATGGTACACTCTATCAAGCCATTATAGTTCGACAAAAAAACTACGATAAATTGTATACAATTATTGAGTTTGAAAATAAATTTTTTATATTTATAACGGTTTTCAGTTTCGAAAAATTTATTTTATTCGTGATTTAAAGGGCAAATTTTTTGAAAAATTCGTAGTTTGAAGTATGCGTTTACGTAAAATGCAGTATTATTTTTCTGTTGTGTCATTTATTTGATATTTACTTGCGATTTTAATGTGGTATTGTTTGTGTAAACAAATTTTTATTAAATTTCGATTGTTAGTGATTGCTTATAATAATTTTGTGACCTCTGCTTTCGTTTGGTTTGTCTATTTTGCTGATAGTATTCTTAAGATTTGATTTTCTTTCCATTTAATTTTGGCTCTAATTGGATATTTTTTCTTTGTAATTGAATTGTTTGCCGTTTGGTAATATTATTTTTGTGAATTTATTTTATACATACATATATATTTTTAAGTTACATTTAGTTATTTTAGAGTTAAGTTATTTTAGAAATTGCTTGGAGAATTTTACTGATATATATTGATATATTTTTTTTTTTTTTTTTTTTTTTTTTTTTTTTTTTTTTTTTTGCGGTTTTTACAGGCCATTATTGGCCCGTACCGTGTCAACAATCTGACTCCAACGGTTTCGATCACGAGCCAGATCTTCATACTGTTGCAAGCAGTTGGAAGATGCCAGATCGCTCTCTACGCCGTGGAGCCATCGTCGCCGACAGCGACCTCTTCGCCTACCGAAAGGCGGTTCTCCCTTTAAAGATCGCTGTATCATTCGGTTCGGATCAGCACGCAGAACGTGACCGAGCCAGCGTATTCGCTGTCCTTTGATTTCATGCACGATATCAGGAATTTGCATTAAATTCCTGATCTCGTGATTGAAAAGAACTCGGTAAGTGCCATCGACGTCGCGTTTTGGACCATATATCACACGCATGATTCTTCTCTCGAATGTTAGAAGCCATCTTTCGTACTCATCCGTCAAGGTCCAACTCTCACATCCATACATGACAACGGGTCTGATCAACACTCTGTACAGTTTCAGCTTATCCGTATTTGCAAGATATTTTGATTTCAGCAGTGGACGTAGAGGATACAAAGCCCGATTGCCAGCGGCAAGGCGGACCTTGATATCCTCGCCCACACTATTATCGTGAGTGATGAGAGATCCAAGATACTTGAATCTCATCACTCCTTCAAACGCGTGGTTTCCACTACTGAAATCAATTGCGTCTTGGTCTCTAAAACCCGAGATTAGATATTTGGTTTTTGACTCGTTGATTTTGAGACCAACGGAAGCTGAACACTGTTCCAGTGGATCAAGTATCTCTTTCACTCCGTTGCCATTTAATCCAATCACACAGATATCATCTGCATAAGCAAGAAGTTGATTGGATTGTCGGAATAAGATATTGTCCTGAGGTGTTTCACTTTTACGAAGGATGTATTCCAACATGAGATTAAAAAGTATCGGGGACAGCGCATTTCCTTGTCGAACACCGGAATTGATTGCAAAAGTTCTCGATAGCCTGTTCTCAACTTTAACACAGCATTGTGACTGCGTTACTGTCATTTTACAGAGATGTACATATTTTTTTGGTATTCCTAAATATTCAAGCGCATACCATAGCCTCTCTCGATTGATCGAGTCATAGGCTTGCTTGAAATCTAGGAATACCTGGTGTACATCGCGAGATGTTTCGTAGTACTTGGAAAGAATCATCCGTAGCGAAAAAACTTGATCAGTGACTGACCGATTTGGACGGAATCCTCCTTGGTAGTCACCGACAATTTCCTCCGCTAGAGGAGTAATTCTTCCCAAGATAATGTATGACAGTAACTTGTATGCTGTGCAAAGGAGAGCTATACCGCGATAGTTCTCGCATTTCATGCGATCACCCTTTTTGAATATTGGGCATAACGCGGCCACTTTCCATTCATCAGGCATAACTTCATTTCGCCATACCAATCGAACAAGGTCGAAAAGACAGTTCCACAAAGTTAGCCCTCCGAATATCAAGAGCTCTGAATTAATGCAGTCAACCCCTGGTGAACGATTTTTCTTTAATCTCTGCATGGCCATTGTGAATTCCTCATAGGATGGATCCTCAATGAACATCTCCGCGGTCTGTATTTGAGAGTATTCAAATACAGCTTGTGATACATGTGGAACATTAAGTAGATCAGAAAAATGTTCACGCCATGTATCGAGTACCGCATCGACGTTAACACAGAGGTTTCCATCCTGGTCCCGAATGGCAGTTGACCGGGATCTTAAGGTATGGTGCAATTCGGTGATTCCTTTAAAGAAACCACGCGAGTTGTGCTCATTGCTGAGTTGTTGTACTCTTAAGACCTTGGCCTTCCACCATTCGCGCTTCTTCTGTCTACAAATGCGTTTAGCTGTCCTCCTAGCAAGAACTGCCTTGTTTTTCCTTGCAATTGTAAACCGAGTCTGCGCTTCATTGTGGGCTATATTGCGTTGCTCAACAGCAAGACGACACTCCTCATCAAACCAATCATTTTTGGGCGTAGTTTTCACTATACCGAGAGTGTGCTGGGCAGCATCGACAACCGAGGTTTTCAATACTTCCCAGACACTGTTCACATCATCAGATTGGTAGTTGGATCCTAAAATGCTATTGCTGACAAGATCTTGATATTTTCGTTGCGTTTCTTCATTTATCAGACCTTCACAGGAGAATCGCGTTTTATATTCTCCTGTCCTCCTTGACTTGTACGAAAATTTCCATCGTAGCTTTGCAGCAACCATAAAATGGTCACTGCCTACGAATTTTGTTGACGACCGATACGATCTCACGTCTTGAACAACCCGAGCCCGGTCTTTTGAAATCAACACATGGTCAATTTGGCTTCGGGATGTTTTACGTGGATGTGTCCAGGTTTCCAAATGGATGTTTTTGTGGGGATAGAATGTACTTGCCACTTGGAGATCATGTGCGATCGCAAAGTACATCATTCTTTCCCCATTTTCGGTCGCAGTTTCGTGTCGGGAGTACGGACCTATGTTGTTACATAAGTCGGTCTGATTTCGGCCAGCTCTAGCATTAAAGTCACCAATCACCAATCTGATATCGTGCTGAGGTATAGAGCCCATCAGATTATCCAAATTATTGTAAAATGAGTCTTTATCTTGGGGTTGGCTTACATCAGTGGGTGCATGTACACATACAATTGACAGGTTGGCTAATCTCATGTGCAAGCGAAGCTTACACATTCGATTATCGACTGCTTGGAAGTC
Organism: Tipula lateralis; assembly: GCA_963932295.1. Lineage (NCBI taxonomy): Eukaryota > Metazoa > Arthropoda > Insecta > Diptera > Tipulidae > Tipula > Tipula lateralis. The sequence goes on along the minus strand of OZ010738.1, from coordinate 24,849,175 downwards.
CAACACAGCCTTTTTTACCTGCGGCCCAATGAGAAAGCCAACTCCAAGATTTCCGAGGTCATCTCCACTGTGTAGCAACGTATAGCCTTGGGACACATGGACTCCACTTTTAGGCCATCGAGTTTCTTGGAGCGCTACGAGTTCCAGCCGATACTCCTTCATACATGTGATAAGGCCGTCTAACGCGCCAGGTTTTCTTAGTGACTGCACGTTCCACGTGCTGATCCTCGATCTCGTATCCGGGTACTTAAGCGGGGGGTCATTGTTATTTAGGCGGTATCCGATTTTTTTGTTTTTGTTGACATTTTTAACTGTTATTGTTTTTTTTACGGATGCGGGTCGTCAGCCCAGCGATCCAACCAGATTTAGTCGCCTCCTACGACAAGCTCTGGATACTGTGGTGGTATTCTATGGATCTCATGTTTCGTTCGAAATATTTACGAAACATGGTTGCCCCCACCCACAGGGCTTATATTGATATATATAATTATTAAATTAGATTTTTTTATTACTATACATTTAAGTTTGGTGGTTGTTTAATATTTTATTACTATAAATTTAAGTTTGGTGGCTGTATAATTAATTTATAATGAAAACCAAAAAATATAATAACAAAAAAAGCAAAAGTTCCATTTGTGTGGAATCTATTTTCAATGCGTTGCTCATAGCAAACGAAAACCCTCATTCTTTCCGTTTCTCGCGGTATAAAACCCCAGAAATGGAAAAATTATGCAATATTATGCATATTGTTAATAATAGAAATAATTATTGTAAATTATACTATTCATGGCATAAAAGTAAAGATGGTTTACAAAAACAAATGTCATTTCAATTACAAAATTCTTGTACCATTGATAGTTCATCCAATAATCAAACTCATGTCAATGCTGCTCAACTTATTGAAATTAATTTTGATAAATTAATGGTTCAAAATTTTTCTGGAGTTTCTGATAATATCGTGTTTGAAATAATTGATGAAGCAAAGCCACCATTATTTTCGGATCAACATTTTAATAATGTTAACAAGGTTATGCCACTTTCAACTCTTGTAAATAACGAACAAGTTACTTTAAATATTAATTCTAAGAATTCAGAAAAAAATTTAACAAGTTTGAATTGGAATCTTAAATTTTCTATTAAATTTACTGATGATATTGAATTAATATCCAATTTTGAAATAAGAGAATTGATATATTTTATCTTCTCATTGAAAATAAAAATTCATGTATATTATCATTCGAAACCATACACAAGCTTTCAAAAAAAAATAAAAAAATTGTTGTATACGGTGCTTGTAAAGATAGTATGCACAAACAAAAATATAAATTTGAAATTTATATGTCAAAAATTATGTTGGTGTATATTCAAGGATCAGAGATTGAAATCATTCATTCTTCAGAAAAAGTATTTCGGCAGTATCGTGGTTTGCGACGCGATGCCATGAAACAAATTTCAGATAACAAAACCGCACATAACACATATCTCGATTTAGTTAGCTCAACTGATCTTGAACTGTATAAACCAGGTAATACACAAAATATCACCACTCCAGTTGTATTACGAAAAATTAAATCGGAATTTTATAAAAAGAACGATCTCGTCTTGGATTGTGATTTAGTGGACATATATTTTAAATGTTGTATACAGTCTCAAGAAAATCGATATATATATTCTGTGGCAGAACCTCTAAATGTTATCTTATTACGAAACACTCAAATAAATCTGTTAAAGCACGTCGAAATGAAGGCCATTCACTTTGATGCAACCAGTGGAATTATTAAAATTCCCACATGCCACGTTCAACATTCATATTATAAAAGGATCTTATATTATGCATGTGTAATTAAAATTAATTATAACATCATTCCAATTGCTGAGCTTATATCATGCCAGCATGATGCGTGGACTATCAAAAAATTTTTGATGGACGTCAGAAAGGAAATGGAAATATCTAAAATACATTTGAGAGGACACTACTTTGTTGTTGATTGGTCCTGGGCACTCATAAATTCCATTACAAGTACATTTAATTCAAATGATATATCGGAATATGTTGTAGTATGTTTTAATTTTTTAGAAAAGACAACATCATTAAAAAAATCATTCATCCCTATTTTTATTTGCTGTTCACATTTCGTGAATATAATATCAGTTCAAATTAAAAAAAACTACCCAAAGCAGGTATTGAACATCGTAATTTGATTTTAGATTTTTTTTGCGCCATGCTTTGCGCGAAATCAATCGAATGTGTTGATGAACTGTTCAAACAATTTTGCTGTATAATGTGTTCCAAAAATGTTACGAAGAGCTCTAAATGTGCTTACAAAATGTTTATTGAAACCATTGGAAATGTATACAGTGATAATTATGCAGAAAATGAAAGTAATAAGTCTGGTGAAATTGTTAATAGCAATATAAATACATGGCAGGAAAATATTTCAAATCCTTTCTACATTAAATACATGAGCTTATACTTAGAGACGAAATCAAAATTAGAGAACGAAAAAGGTTCTAAACCGAATAAATTTTATTGCGAAGAGTTCGTTCAATTTTTAATAAAAAAATATTTTTCATATATAGTTTTATGGGCCAACTTTTTTTCAATTTTATTTGGTGTGGAGGGTAATGTTTCAAACGCAGTTATAGAAAACTGGTTCCACGCAGTAAAAAATCAGTATTTAAAAAATAAGCGGATGAAGATTGGACGTGTCGTAAACATATTAAAATTAAAAAGTGAACAGAAATTAAAATCAATTGAAATGCCAGAACCATTAATGCCTGCCTCAAAATCTAAGAAACGAAACTATCATCCACATGATATGCTAAACGAGGAACAATGGGACAAAAAAACTAGAAAAACTAACGCATCCCCCAAGCATTTTGGAAAAAAGGTAATTAGTCGCTATAATAAAAATAGTATTTGTGTCTCTGGTCCAAAAACCTTACAACCCGTAAAGGGCTTTGAAGTCGAACAGGTCCCCATAGCGAAAAATGGATTTACAAACGTTTATGGCGAGGAAACTATAACAGTGATAAACACATGTGGATTCGACTCGCTTGCATCAATTTTTGTGTGTAGGAATGGATTTAGAATACCTAAAAATCAAATTTAATGGCATCAATAACGATTTTTTTAATTATGTTTTATCAATAATTTCAAATAAAAGAATAGGTTCGGACACATACGATATGCGAACGAATCTTTTATTTGATGTGTTTAAAGAAATAAACTGCATCAATCAATATAGTAATATTACTGAATTAAACGCAGAATGTCAAATAACATATTTGATTAATAAAATGGTACCACAACCTACTTTTGTTTACCAAAAATGCGATAAAGAACAACTAGTAAGAATTAGAAACTCCTTAAGCTGCTATTTGCCTTTCGACATTTTTTCGGTCAATGAAAATACCCTACGTAACATTCAGCAGTCGTTGTCTTTTGGTGCTCTAACATGTTCTGAATGTGGAGCAAATTTAAAAATAAATAAAATAGTGAGTAGTTACGGAATAGCCATAGCAGACGTTCAGTCCATTAACAATGAACATTACAACATAAAAATTTGTGAAATTCAGCAAAAAATTACCTTGGATAGTGACGATTTTTTCTTAAAAGCTATTGTAAATTTCAATCAGTTACTAAAACATTACACTGCGGTTGTAAAAAGACCAAATAATAAATGGGAAATTTTGGATGATTTGAAAAAATTTTCTGTTTCGACGACCAACCAATCATTTGTTAATCCAGCAATTTTAGTTTATTGCAAAAATTAACACTGCTATTCATAAACTAATACAAATCAAAAATAATAACTTAAAAACTCTACAAAATGAAATTTGCATACAATATACGTGGACAATCTAATCTTATCACAAAGATTAAAAAAATATTTAAAATCATAAAATATATCGAATATCGAACTCGATACCGCAGCGTGATGAGAAACTCTCTTAACCATTGAGTTACAACCGACGACAAATCCTTAATTGGATCAAATTTATCGTAGTTTTTTTGTCGAACTATAATGGCTTGATAGAGTGTACCATAAACTATATTCAAGTATATGCCATACCCCGGGAACATCTCTGAGATTTGGCCAACATTTAATACAGTCAACCACTAAAATCTAAAAATCATAGAAGTTACGACTTTTCCAATTCAATAATTGGATCAAATTTATTGTAGTTTTTTTGTCGAACTATAATGGCTTGATAGAGTGTACCATAAACTATATTCAGGTATATGCCATACCCCGGGAACATCTCTGAGATTTGGCCAACATTTAATACAGTCAACCACTAAAATCTAAAAATCATAGAAGTTACGACTTTTCCAATTCAATAATTGGATCAAATTTATCGTAGTTTTTTTGTCGAACTATAATGGCTTGATAGAGTGTACCATAAACTATATTCAGGTATATGCCATACCCCGGGAAAATCTCTGAGATTTGGCCAACATTTAATACAGTCAACCACTAAAATCTAAAAATCATAGAAGATACGATTTTTCCAACTCAATAATTGGATAAAATTTATTGTAGTTTTTTTGTCGAACTATAATGGCTTGATAGAGTGTACCATAAACTATATTCAGGTATATGCCATACCCCGGGAACATCTCTGAGATTTGGCCAACATTTAATACAGTCAACCACTAAAATCTAAAAATCATAGAAGATACGATTTTTCCAACTCAATAATTGGATAAAATTTATTGTAGTTTTTTTGTCGAACTATAATGGCTTGATAGAGTGTACCATAAACTATATTCAGGTATATGCCATACCCCGGGAACATCTCTGAGATTTGGCCAACATTTAATACAGTCAATCACTAAAATCTAAAAATCATAGAAGATACGATTTTTCCAACTCAATAATTGGATAAAATTTATTGTAGTTTTTTTGTCGAACTATAATGGCTTGATAGAGTGTACCATAAACTTTATTCAGGTATATGCCATACCCCGGGAACATCTCTGAGATTTGGCCAACATTTAATACAGTCAACCACTAAAATCTAAAAATCATAGAAGATACGATTTTTCCAACTCAATAATTGGATAAAATTTATTGTAGTTTTTTTGTCGAACTATAATGGCTTGATAGAGTGTACCATAAACTATATTCAGGTATATGCCATACCCCGGGAACATCTCTGAGATTTGGCCAACATTTAATACAGTCAATCACTAAAATCTAAAAATCATAGAAGATACGATTTTTCCAACTCAATAATTGGATAAAATTTATTGTAGTTTTTTTGTCGAACTATAATGGCTTGATAGAGTGTACCATAAACTATATTCAGGTATATGCCATACCCCGGGAACATCTCTGAGATTTGGCCAACATTTAATACAGTCAATCACTAAAATCTAAAAATCATAGAAGATACGATTTTTCCAACTCAATAATTGGATAAAATTTATTGTAGTTTTTTTGTCGAACTATAATGGCTTGATAGAGTGTACCATAAACTTTATTCAGGTATATGCCATACCCCGGGAACATCTCTGAGATTTGGCCAACATTTAATACAGTCAACCACTAAAATCTAAAAATCATAGAAGATACGATTTTTCCAACTCAATAATTGGATAAAATTTATTGTAGTTTTTTTGTCGAACTATAATGGCTTGATAGAGTGTACCATAAACTATTTTCAAGTATATGCCATACCCCGGGAACATCTCTGAGATTTGGCCAACATTTAATACAGTCAACCACTAAAATCTAAAAATCATAGAAGTTACGACTTTTCCAATTCAATAATTGGATCAAATTTATTGTAGTTTTTTTGTCGAACTATAATGGCTTGATAGAGTGTACCATAAACTATATTCAGGTATATGCCATACCCCGGGAACATCTCTGAGATTTGGCCAACATTTAATACAGTCAACCACTAAAATCTAAAAATCATAGAAGATACGATTTTTCCAACTCAATAATTGGATAAAATTTATTGTAGTTTTTTTGTCGAACTATAATGGCTTGATAGAGTGTACCATAAACTATATTCAGGTATATGCCATACCCCGGGAACATCTCTGAGATTTGGCCAACATTTAATACAGTCAACCACTAAAATCTAAAAATCATAGAAGTTACGACTTTTCCAATTCAATAATTGGATCAAATTTATCGTAGTTTTTTTGTCGAACTATAATGGCTTGATAGAGTGTACCATAAACTATATTCAGGTATATGCCATACCCCGGGAACATCTCTGAGATTTGGCCAACATTTAATACAGTCAACCACTAAAATCTAAAAATCATAGAAGATACGATTTTTCCAACTCAATAATTGGATAAAATTTATTGTAGTTTTTTTGTCGAACTATAATGGCTTGATAGAGTGTACCATAAACTATATTCAAGTATATGCCATACCCCGGGAACATCTCTGAGATTTGGCCAACATTTAATACAGTCAACCACTAAAATCTAAAAATCATAGAAGATACGATTTTTCCAACTCAATAATTGGATAAAATTTATTGTAGTTTTTTTGTCGAACTATAATGGCTTGATAGAGTGTACCATAAACTATATTCAGGTATATGCCATACCCCGGGAACATCTCTGAGATTTGGCCAACATTTAATACAGTCAATCACTAAAATCTAAAAATCATAGAAGATACGATTTTTCCAACTCAATAATTGGATAAAATTTATTGTAGTTTTTTTGTCGAACTATAATGGCTTGATAGAGTGTACCATAAACTTTATTCAGGTATATGCCATACCCCGGGAACATCTCTGAGATTTGGCCAACATTTAATACAGTCAACCACTAAAATCTAAAAATCATAGAAGATACGATTTTTCCAACTCAATAATTGGATAAAATTTATTGTAGTTTTTTTGTCGAACTATAATGGCTTGATAGAGTGTACCATAAACTATATTCAGGTATATGCCATACCCCGGGAACATCTCTGAGATTTGGCCAACATTTAATACAGTCAACCACTAAAATCTAAAAATCATAGAAGTTACGACTTTTCCAATTCAATAATTGGATCAAATTTATCGTAGTTTTTTTGTCGAACTATAATGGCTTGATAGAGTGTACCATAAACTATATTCAGGTATATGCCATACCCCGGGAACATCTCTGAGATTTGGCCAACATTTAATACAGTCAACCACTAAAATCTAAAAATCATAGAAGATACGATTTTTCCAACTCAATAATTGGATAAAATTTATTGTAGTTTTTTTGTCGAACTATAATGGCTTGATAGAGTGTACCATAAACTATATTCAGGTATATGCCATACCCCGGGAACATCTCTGAGATTTGGCCAACATTTAATACAGTCAACCACTAAAATCTAAAAATCATAGAAGTTACGATTTTTCCAACTCAATAATTGGATAAAATTTATTGTAGTTTTTTTGTCGAACTATAATGGCTTGATAGAGTGTACCATAAACTATATTCAGGTATATGCCATACCCCGGGAACATCTCTGAGATTTGGCCAACATGTAATACAGTCAACCACTAAAATCTAAAAATCATAGAAGTTACGACTTTTCCAACTCAATAATTGGATAAAATTTATTGTAGTTTTTTTGTCCAACTATAATGGCTTGATAGAGTGTACCATAAACTATATTCAGGTATATGCCATACCCCGGGAACATCTCTGAGATTTGGCCAACATTTAATACAGTCAATCACTAAAATCTAAAAATCATAGAAGATACGATTTTTCCAACTCAATAATTGGATCAAATTTATTGTAGTTTTTTTGTCGAACTATAATGGCTTGATAGAGTGTACCATAAACTATATTCAAGTATATGCCATACCCCGGGAACATCTCTGAGATTTGGCCAACATTTAATACAGTCAACCACTAAAATCTAAAAATCATAGAAGTTACGACTTTTCCAATTCAATAATTGGATCAAATTTATTGTAGTTTTTTTGTCGAACTATAATGGCTTGATAGAGTGTACCATAAACTATATTCAGGTATATGCCATACCCCGGGAACATCTCTGAGATTTGGCCAACATTTAATACAGTCAACCACTAAAATCTAAAAATCATAGAAGTTACGACTTTTCCAATTCAATAATTGGATCAAATTTATCGTAGTTTTTTTGTCGAACTATAATGGCTTGATAGAGTGTACCATAAACTTTATTCAGGTATATGCCATACCCCGGGAACATCTCTGAGATTTGGCCAACATTTAATACAGTCAACCACTAAAATCTAAAAATCATAGAAGATACGATTTTTCCAACTCAATAATTGGATAAAATTTATTGTAGTTTTTTTGTCGAACTATAATGGCTTGATAGAGTGTACCATAAACTATATTCAGGTATATGCCATACCCCGGGAACATCTCTGAGATTTGGCCAACACTCAATACAGTGAACTATTAAATTTGTATAGAGATATTTTAAAATTAGTGTTCGGTTTTTTAAAAAAAATAAAAAAGAGATTAATTTTAATTTCTAAAAGATATATGTAATTCATTTAAAACAATTTATTACATTTTATATTGAAATCATTTTAATATATCATTTTTAAACATATTGTTTTATATGGTGGTTTTTTAATATAATATTACAATTTATTTACCTACTGTACAGTTGTTATACTAATACATTTATATTTTTGTCGATTTGTCGGAATCTTCACACCCGTCAGATACGTGTAAATTTTGAAACCATCTTTACGAATATTAGGATTTTGAAATGTTGGATTAGTAGAAATAATTGTGAATAATCCAAACCAACGAACCAAGCAGCCCTGTTTCATCAATGTATTGCAATGACTATGACTTTTGCCAAAATCGGAGTATATTACGTCAGTAATGTTTGTGAATTTCCCCCCCAGCCAGTCAGGCTCAATTAGCCCATCGTGACATTCCTTCCTAGACGTACACTCATTATCCCGAAATCGTCTGTTGATCCTCAAATAGGAATTGTGATCCAAAGCATTGCATCACAAGAAGCCTTAACAGTTTCTTCTTCTGGTCATCCACACTGTCCGCAGCTTGCGATGTTCTGAATTTTCACTCGGAACATAAAAACAATGCCTTGTGAGAATGCCAGCAAGATCCTCAAAGTGCACCTATCATAATTTTAGAAGAACTGGGATCTTAACTGGCTTATTGATCCAAACTGGAAAAATCTGATCTCTCGTCACTTATTCAAAGAATTTGGATAAGTGACGAGAGATGAGATTTTTCCATCTTTTTTGGTGCAGATCACTAAAGTTATAGTCTCAATTAATATCTCAATTAAGAGATAAGACGTTTCTCCTAAGATGTGCTCAGGCCCCACTAAAGTAAAGAGTCTTACTCCATTCAGACTGCCTAGTCAATTTAGGGTAGAGATCGTCTCGAGAACAAGTTTCGATGAAACAGTATTGGAAACAATCGCCTTTAGTCATGGCTGTCCTTCGCAAAGAGTGCTACTTTCAAAATGCCAGCTATTTCCACCTGAAAGACAGTGGCGTACCAACTATATAATTCGATCTCATGATTTGGTATGATTAAATCGGCACCAGCTAGATTGCAGCATCAGTAAAGATCATGATATCCATCAGTAAAGATCATGATATCGTCATCTGAGAGGTAGAATGGTCTGTTGAAGTCCCATATGTGATTTTCGGTAATAATTACAAGAAATAATTTCTGAAAGATGTGTCTTGGTCACTATAGTGCCCGAGTGCATATATGGACAATTGTGTGCCGGACCATTATCCTCCATATTTGTCAGAGCAAAACAGATTGTATCTGCCTTAAGGGCGAGTGGCTATTTGCGCTGCAAACCTTCTGATCCAAAGCTCAAATGGAAGCAGACACTCTCAAGAGGCCAGTAGGTGTTGTGTGCTTAGCTCCTATAATGCAATAATTAGAGGTCTCCCTTCAACACCACTCATTGTTCTAGGCTACCAAATAAAATTAACAAACGAGAAGATGGGTCTGACCACCGAAACGTTTAGCCAGTACACGGGTCTGGGTTTCTAATATGTTTTTACCTAGCAATCTCCCTATCTAATCAAATACTCAAATACTTGACTTCCGAAGAGAGTGGAATCGTATGAGCCCCATTTTATTGAAGATTAGAGTTTCTCAAAAACCTGTGTCTAATGAAAAAAATCATCCCAGCTTTCATAGAGATGACTACGGTAGACCCTGATCACTACACCAGACCACAACCATATTAATCGCTTGTGATCTTGTCTGTGATCATCTAGTGCATCGATATATTTAGTTGGACTACGAACGAGTTGTTCACAAGACACCACAAGAGCGGGGATAGAACTCAACCCTGAGGACATCCATTTCGGGAAGTTTGTGGTTAAATTTTGTTGAAATAAAAACGTTGGGTGTCGAACTGGCTCGAAAACGATGAAACCTAATTTTTGAAATGGCACGAGTCAGTAAGCGCCTGTAAAACGGTCATGGTACTTACTCAGTTTTTATTAGGATTATTTTATGAGTAAAAAGTAAGTCCAATGATGTGATCTTAATATTTTTTTGAGTTCTCGGCGAAAAAGATCTCAAAACTTTATTATTCCAATCGTGCCCATTTTTGATATATTATAGTTTTTTAGACTACATAGAGGTTTTTGTCCTCTACCATGAGCTTGAACATGGTCTAATATATATTCCTTATAAGATGGTCCAATTAGTTATGATCTGTTTACAGTGATAAGCTATTAAATTTAGCACACGCGGTTTAAACTGTCAGGCCATATATCTACATCTAATTTCTTTCTTCTAGGCTGTTTAAGACGCGATTAGAGCTTACCTTGGTCGTGACCAATAATTTCCATTTCTGTTCAAATTATGAATTTATTCCATCTGTCACCTGTCTAAACAAAACAAAATTAGATGCTTAACTATTAGTCTATGTGATTAAGTTTTATTCAAGAATGGTTTTGGTTGAAAATATTTTGTAATTTGTTTATATTAAAAATTAACACGAGGAAAGCCATCCGAAAAGACAAGAAGAAAACTGCGACATGAAAAATCTCTTTTCATTAGAGACGCGTCAAACAATTCGCCTTAAATAATTTCCTCAAACTTTTCACTTAAAATATAAAAACAAAAAAAAAGATCAGTTTTTCTTCACTTCACCTTATTTAAGTACATTTTACCAATTTTCCCATGGCTTTTATATGTGTACACCGCAGTCGAGCTTTTCCTTTTTGTTTTATTGTTATAAATATATCTGAGTGTGTGTGTGCCTGTATTGCTTTATATATGTGTGTATGGTATTCATATTTTGCTTTTGGTTTCTTATTTTATCTATAAAAAATAATAAATTTACGCGCCAGATGGTTTTTCCTATGGATGTTTTGTTTTTAGAAAAGAAAAAAAAATTTAATTTTGAAGAAAAGTTTTGTCTTTATTCAATAATTTTCCATTTTTTTTTTGTATTTTATATTCTTTGTTTGGTTAAAATTTATATAAAATATTTAAGCACAAATTTGAATGTGGCTTAGTCTAGAGCAAGACAAAAAAAATGAAAAGTTCCAGTATTATTATTATTGTTCGAAGAAAAACAAAAGAAGCAAAAATTTCTTCAATTTTTAAAGCTTTTTGTGCTTGCTGGTAAGCTTTTTTTTCTAATTTGATTAATTACAAAAGAGGGTTATTTTATGTATTTATGTTTCTCCGTATATTATTATGTATGTATACTCAGTACATCTGTGCAATGAATATTTATAAAACTTTTCGAATCGATTTTAATTTTTTATTTAATTATATTTTATTTAAATTTATATTTTTGTTGTTGTATTTTTTGTATTATTTAAAATTACCACAATACTCATTTTAGTATATCATAAATAAATATTTTATTTTGTTTCTATATTGCTGTTGCTGTTGCTGCTGAAACAGCTTGAAAACTTAACACTGTACTTTAAATAAATAAAAATACTTTTCGGTAGCTTTTTTTGCTGTGCTGTTAGTTTCAAATTGGTTTTGTTATTTCATTTAAATGATTCAATAGCAAACGTTTTTTTTTCAATCTTTTTTTGTTTATTTCGAAAAGGAGATAATTTACGTACGCTAACAGATGTATATGGCTGTGCTGGGTGTATTATCTATTGACAGCGATGGTTGGGTAGACATATAGTTAACTCTATGCTTATCATATGCAATGAGGATAAATGTTCAATGTGGGGAAGGCGCGAAAATATTGTTTAATATATATTATTTTTAACGAGATGTAACGTCATTTGAAACGATATTCGTATGGGTGGTTCAAATCATCATTATTTATTATTATTACACTCGAAATACACTGGTTAATTTATTCAAATGTTTGTTCGGGTTCCACCCAAAGAACCATACAAAGTACTAGGTCAATTGTCATTCCGTACCGAGATGGAAAGCTTTGTACTACCACCAATAAGATACTCGACCAATGACGTGGAGTATTTTTTGATCGTTTTAATTTTATACTATGAGTATGACTGCAGGTAAATGGTTTAATACATAAAATTCTCGATTTAGAACACTTTACATGAAAATTTATCAAGATTGGACTATACTATGATTCGATATTTTTAACATTAATTTACTAATTTCTTTTCGTTTCCTTCTCTGTAACAACCATCATTTTCATGTTCTATAATTATTAAACTTGTGTTGCAGTGACGTCACCATTTCATGACCTTGTAATGCAAACTGGTAACTTTTTTACCTGTAAGCATTCTACATATAGCTCTTATTTGGAATTGAGATATTCGTCTTGCGTTTCTAGTATCACTGTAAAGTAGATATGCTGGATGGATGTAATAGTTATATTTTTGATGGATCGTCTTGCCTTTAATCAAGAAGACTCATTTTATGTTCTCATCAGAAGTGAATTGTATAGAAATTTATATTGCTAGTCATTCTCGACGGTCATGGCTCTAGGACTTCTAGATAGTGGTCATACATTTTTTATTTGGTTAGAACAGCATATATAAACCCGCTACGGGTATCAATTCGAGTCAGTTGGGTTACAAATCTTTACATTTATGAAGATTTTTATATTATACTACTATGCAGTTGACATAATTATACTAGACAACAATGAATATTATGAAAAATCTTTTTCCGCTAGTTTTTAACCAGCTTTTTAGTACAGTATTTCAATTTACCTAATGCACTTTTAAAATTGGGGTAAAAATAATTTTTACCCGAGTATTTGTCCGCAGTCTGTGTCACAAGTTTTTATGGACCATAGAAAGTCCATGATAATCCATTCTATGATAAGTTGAGAAATGTCAAACTTAGATCTTTTTGTATTTGGAAGAGTAAAAATTTATGAACTTCTATCGAGGTTAAATTAAATTTTATGATACTTGTCTAGCTATTGGTCGTCCAATCAAACACTTGACAGATGTTAATGGGACAACTTCAGAGTTGCTCCATAAATATTATAGTATTTCCAAGTTCAGTTTTATATGTCTCAGTGTTAAACATAGTACCATCATCGGCTTTGAAAAGATTTTTATCTTTTTAACTCATCAACAATGCTCTAGTTGCAGGATCTCTAGATAATTTTATTAATACTACTATTTTTAAATGGTGAGGCTACCAACGTGTCCCAAAACATTTGAAACAATCTTTTTTTTTGGCCTGGTTCGCTGATCCCTCGTGTATTAATCGAGAATAAGCTTTTTAACCAATTTTAGTGCCAATTATAGTATTCCGACTAGTTTCGTTTAATTAATTTCATAGTCAACGATGGCTTAAAATATTATATTACGTATCAAGTATAATAATATCAAGTAACGTATCAAGTAACATGCGTTTATCATGCGATTATATGACTAGTGTACATATGTTATTTGATAACAGATCCATGCATTATATTGACAGCGTTCAGTAATAGTGACTGAAATAGATCCAGCCAAGGGATTGCTATATATTACTCTAAAATTTGAAAACTTTATATCACGATCAGCATCAATTATTCTAAATAAATCGTTACATAAGCCTTGATGCTCGCAACTTTATACCTTACTGCGGCTGACTCTTTCACGAATTCAAAGTAAAAGGCAAACGTATATCAATAGTTAAATTAAGTCCAATGATAAATGTAAGGAGGTCGGATCAATAAACAGAAAAATATTCAATATTGCAATATACTCAAAGCATGATTTTCAAATTGATTTAAGAACTTCCAACAAAGCTTTTCAGTAAACATCAATGCATTAGGTAGATATAAGAAAAACTTGTACTTCAATAAATTAGACTGGTCTCTTAGGATTATCCATATTTCATGAGAGAAACATTATTTAAATAAGCCTCACACACATAAAGTAATGCGCTGCTCTTACGGGGTACCCCGATTGTGAAAGAACTAGATAATCTTTTAACCAGGTATCGATTTTGTTTAACATCTAAAAGTTAAATTCGCAGACTTGAAATTTTATTGGAAAACCAACATAACGCAAGTTACAATAAATATTTCTATTTACTTGTGATTCATATTTAATCCTGCATTTATGAGGCTCGACCTCTACATCAAGGAGTATTGCATTCACTTTTAAATTATTGATTTTGTAGCCAATATCTAGGATCCCGATTAATCAATCGATTTATATACCAAAACACAATAAATAATTATAATAGATGTCTTACTATTGATCGTCTAATCAACAATTTCTCAGGTGTCAATGAGCTAACTTCTATAGTGCAAATATCGATCTACAAGACTCTTTCATCAGCTATGTTGACCTTAACTAAAAGTATTTCCAACTATAGCATTGAAGCTGTACAGTGTTGTACAATCGCCTTATACATCTTTTAAACACAGCTAACCATGCTATAGAATTCATTTTATGAATGGTGATAGTCTACGTCAAGGCCTAAATGGATAACTAGTGTATTTCATAAAGCGATGAAATATACTAGTAATACACATTCAAAGCATCGACAGCCTTGGTCAATAATAAATGAAATGGATCCCTCCTATGCACAGTAATGTTTTTCACTGGAGCTAGATATGGTCATATCCTTTAATCTAACTCCCAAACTCTTTAAAAAGAGGGTTTCGCTTACCATCGATGCATAGGGTAGATATAATATTATATATTTATTGGATTTAAATAGAACACGCTATTATTTTTATTATGCTAAAAAAACTTCGTGTTGTTTCATAACGTGATCCACGCTTGACGAAAAAAAATATATCAAAAGCAAACGTTTTGGCTTAGCCGATTGTATAAGATCAGGTTATAGGTTCTATTTTGTACCGATTATATTGGATATCATCAGAACCAACTCTGATATCATGCAAACGAAATTTTTAGATTTTAGCTTTGGTGTGGTTCAGAGTTAAAACTAAACCATTCTGCATTTATGAGGCTCGGCGGGTATAATAAACAATAGTTCACGTTATAGACTTATTATTTATGTAATTAAACGCTATTCGTACATGTGAAGTACTAGCAATATCAAAAATTGAATGATTAGAGTTTGGGCAAACTTTCTTTATTTATTAACAAAGTTACACATAATTAGTGGTTTAATAATAGTTGGTTGACGCTAATGGAGACTTTTACACTAATCATCGTCTTATATATGGCGATAGGACATTGCTTTATACTCTATCGGATGGATTCTCTGTCAATTCATTACACTGCCTCTAAAGTATGTTCGAGTTATGTTCAATGGTTGGTTGGGGAATGAAGTGGTTGTTGTCTTTTTTCTTTTCTGGGTTTCATCTTCTATTTTTCAAACTGTAATCGGTTTCTGCTTCATGTGTTGAAGAAGTTATATGTCATACTCGCAAAATGAGCTTTATTACAATGCATTTAGAATAAACCCACTATAATTTATATATGTGATAATTTATTTTTATTTTTATTTTGTTTTTTGATATAATCTAGTTTTAAGAACAATAAAAGAATGGCTGATAGGCTAGTGGATATGATGTCCTTTTAAAGCCTATTAGTCATTCTTAAAACATATAGTACGTACATTAATTGTTATGAATATAAAAAACAAGCATTAACAATAAAATATATAAAATGATGGATTTTTGTTAGGTGTTATTGAATAAAGTCTGCAACTTTTGATGAAAGATGAGTTTTCAACATTCTCTTAAATTTAAAAATATTGGTTGCTTCTCTGATTAATTCTGGAAGATTATTATATATATATGGGCCAACAAATGATATCGCTTTTCTTCCAAATTCTGTTTTAATTTTGGGGCATTTGAGCATGTTTGATTTTCTGGTTGAATATACATGATTAACAAACTCAAAACTAATATTAGATACTGACGATGAAATTTTCAAGCATTTATACATGTAGGATGAAACAAAAAGTTCAAACAATGCATTAATTGGAAGGATGTCTGGAGCTATAGTTCGATACAATTCGACAGTAGAAAACAGGTGCGGAAGTTTGTATATAGCTTTACAACACTTATTTTGTAATTTTTGTAGTTTCCTTAGTTTAGTTTGAGTGGCCAAAAGTTTTAGTAACATAGAAAAACCTTGTATGGATAAATGAAAAGTAAATCATTTTCAGAATATGCACTGGAACAAGCATAGCAAGTTTCCTAATAAACCAAATAAATGGGTTGATTTTTAAGGTCAACCCGTTAATATGCTCTTCCCAAGTCATATGCTTATCAAATATAATCCCAACGTACTTAATGTTTTCAACTCTCTCAATGGTACAGTTCGACACTTGCAATAATGGTAGGTCCCAATGTGGTAAGAATGGAGAGTGAAACGTTATGAATTTAGTTTTACTTAAATTAACAGATATATGGTTTATGCTCAAAAAATCCAGAATTATTTCAATATCATTCCTCGTATTTATCACAGCAAGTGAAGTCTTTTGTCTCATAAAAAATCGCAGTATCATCTGCAAACAAACGAATACGACCAATTAGCGGCAAATGGGTTATATCATTTATAAATATTAAAAATAACAATGGCCCAAGAACACTACCTTGTGGTACACCGTGATGAATGTCTGTAGTGTTACTCTTTACACCATTCATTATGACAAACTGCTTGCGATTATGAAGATAGCTTTCAAGTAGATTATAAGCTAGGCCTCGGAATCCAATACAAAATAACTTATAAGGAAACAATTCATGATTAATACAATATAAGGCTTTCCTAAGATCTAAAAATATCCCACACATATATTTTTGATTATCAAAAGCTCGGTATATCAAATCAGTAATTTCAGTTAACGCAACATCCGTACCTAATCCTTCTCGAAACCCGTATTGATAGCAATAAAAGAAATTTGATTTATGCAGAAATTCAAGCATTCGATTTGCAATTAATTTTTCCCAGATCTTGTCAAACACGGACAATACAGATATTGGTCGATAATTATTGACTGACTTAACGTTTCCTGATTTAAAAATAGGTGACTCTTTAGCTAACTTTAGGCAGTTAGGATATATTCCGCTCTGAAACACATTGTTATATAAATCCGATAAAAAATTAGAAAAAACTATAAAATTTTGTTCCAGAACTGTATAACCGCTACCTTTTGTGCTATCTAAACTGCAAATTAAATTAGAAACTTCAGCAACAGAAACCGGTGAAAGGTAAATTGAATCTGGATTTGTAGTAATGGTATGAAATTTATTAATATTGATGATGTCTGTGTTGGAGTTAACTGATGATGATGATATATTACTGACATTTATGAAGAACTCATTAAAAATATTAACAATACAATGTAAATCTTAATATTCAACATCATTGAAAACAATAGTTTGAGGGATATTGCTAGAATTGTCCTTCATAAAATTATTAATTTGTTTCCTAATTTCTTTTTGATTCAAATTATTAAACAAGTGTAAATAATATCTTTTTTTTGCAAAATATTTTCCAGATTTGATATTCCGATTGATTAAAACTAATTTACTCTTCAAATTAGCATGATTTGGGTTTTTTTAAGCCGTTTTAAGATATGATTTTTTTTCTTGATTAAATTCCAAAGATCGTAGGTCATCCATGGACAAATGTTGCAAGTTTTTATTCTCAAATTAATTTGTTTAAAAGTAGAAAAATTATCAACCAGCTAATTGTATTTATCAAAAATCTTGGTTAAAGACAAATCCGGTTTATCCATAGTAAATGATGTCGTAGATAAAAACTCATTAAAGAACTTATTAACTTTGACATAGTCTTCAATTTTTTTTTCTAGTTTTCTGTAACTGTGTTTAGGTTTGAATATAATTTCCGAAAATATAAAACTATGATCACTAATATCAGACTCGATAGTGGAATTCCGAACTCGGTCGATATTAAGAAAGCTACTTACGGTTTGATCTAAGATGTTTTGGCATAGAGTTACTGGTAGATTTCTGTTAACATGTATGTTTAAGTCACATAGTATAATAAAATCATGATTATCTGAACTACTGCAGAGTAATTGTTTAAGAAATTCTAGAAATTGAACAGTATCTGAGCCTGGAGGTCTATAAATTCCACAGATCTTAGTCATATTGAATCCCATGAGCTGAACACATATGTAATTCGACTATTAACATGCCGTTGCGTAAAAAGACTTAAAAAATATTATTGTATATTTTCCTTACACAATATTAATAAATTAAAACAGTTAAATAATTATATAATTAAATAATTCCTTTTTTTCGTTACAGGTAAGCAAACATCTGATACAATACATATCTGTACGAAATGACGAGATCAAATCAGAAACTGTATAAGAGATTTAAGAAGTACCATTGGCTATTCTGTTTATACTTTTCTGTAAATTGATACTGACGTCATTCAATCAGCACACGCCACTCATAAAACCAATGGACCATAAAAGGTTTGGGACACTTGCAATGGTAATAAGAATAACAATTATAAATAATCCAGATGGATACAATAAAAAATTTCAATTAAATCCTCATAAAAATTTAATTTATTGCAACACAAAATTTAGAGTTGCCCAAGATAGGCTTATTACCGCTTAATAAGAACCTCTTATTGCGAAGCAATTTAAATTGTAATAAATTTCGAATCCCACGCAATTTTTAATGCACGACTACTATCACGATAGTAAATACTCGCCAATCCACATCCGTAATAAAACAAAATGAAATTAAACAGAAAATAACGTAATATTTTCCAATTTGAATCATAAAAATACATTTCAAAAACAATAAATGTTTATATTATTAATATTTCAAAATATTTATCAAAATAAAAATTATATAATTTAAACAAAAAATTACACAAAAAAAATATATATAAAATCTACCTTTTGGAAATATTTTGTTTCCATATTTTTCCCAAAATCTACCTTGTCACCGAGAATGATATTAAAAAAAAAAATAAAAATTATAGTATAATAATGATAAAAATAATTATAATATACAATATTTTGCCGTCATTTTACACCCTTATATATAATAATTAAATGTTTTAAAAAAAAAATAAAATAAAATAAAATTTTTTAGCGTTAATTTTAAATATTATATTTCGTGTTGTATAATATTGAGCGCCCAAGACGTTCCCAACATACCTAAGTACATAGTATACCATAATACCGCATACACACACCGGTGTACAAAAATATTACAACAAATGTTTCATGAAAATATGTATAAAAAACTTTGGAATTTTTTAATCTTAAGAACAAAAAAAACATTTTTTTTAGTAATAATAAGAATAATAACAATATTAAATGTCGTCTACTGGTTACCTTTTTAACATTTTTTAATATTTAACATTCCGTTCTGTTTTTATTAATAAATTTTTATTATACATAAATATTTTTTTATATATAGATGTACACTCTTAGATATGTACCTAACCTATATGGCATATTGCGACATACATATATATATATATATATATATATATATATATATATATATATATATATATATATATATATATATATATATATATATATATACGAAACCTGATGAAATTTTTGCTTGTTTCATTATTAGTTATCTAGACTCCATTAGAATTTTTACGTAATCCTTGTTATTTTAGAAATAATAAATAATTTCTATCTATTTAATTATTGAACATTCTTCGTTTCATTCAAGGTTAGATAAACAATTCAAAATTATTTTTAGTTAAGCTTATTCCCGAATCATGTTTGTCACTTGTCTCAGGAGCTTTTTAATTGACATCTTCAATTCAAGTTCAGGTTTTATTTCCGAACATTTTTCATAATTTCAAAATTTATCATTGTTGATACCATTATCATTCTCGGGGTGGTTCTACTCAATAGATCCTAGGTCTTTTCTTATCTAACGTAGTATTTTATGGTTGGACGAGACGTGAGTCAAAATTATTATTAAAACATGGAATTAAACTGATAAAATCGACAACATTAGAAAAAATTAACGATGAAAATAATTTGACATTTTTTTTGTAAAACACTTTACAGTCGTGTGAGATACCGCAAGTCGATGTTAAAAATTTCAGCAGTCGTAAGTCCAAATAATTTCAGCAGTCGTACATTTAATCTAAAAGATATTGGATCCGAATCAAAAGAATTGTTACATTTTTGTTTTGATAATGTAGTTCGAAGGAAAATGTACAATAATTTGAATTTCCTTCGTACTGAAGAGCCCACTTTGAATTATCCTTTAAATGGGTTGACTTATTTGGGCTGGGTTGAAAAAGGTCTAAATCGTATTATTATTAGATTTATTTAAAATATTCAAATAAATCAGACCTTTGACTATAGTCCAATTAATATACTGTTCAAAGTATTTTAAGGTATTCAAAAAAAATTGTAATTTAACAAATATGTTTTGTTGGATCCATTTCAAAAAACATAACGAAAAGATGTTAGGTATGTCTTCAGCTATTTTAAAAATTGTGGGCGTACACATACGTCTTAATGCTGATTTTGCGACACTTACTTTCAGTCATTAAAAATGCTTTTATCATAATACCATATGTACATTTTTTCATGTCGTCACCTGATTATTAGTTTAGTCCATACGCCAAATTTGAGTTTTTTGAACTAATAATGCAGAATAAGGTAAAATTTTCCGCTCTTTCAGAATCTGTCGTCAGATTTTTCAAATTCGTTACCGTTGTTGATATATTGGCTACTCAATCCATATCCACATTTTTAATAATTTATAATTATCATTTGGTCCATATCCCGTTTTTTGACGTATGGAACAAAACACTAATATATAACAAGCGAAAAAATCAAAAAATTGTATAACATTTGTTTCATATCCATATCTCACAGAATGTAAAACCACAAAAGTATATAAAGAAAAGCAAATTTTTTTCTCCGTTATTGTTCTTAACAACCTCAAAGTGAAAAGTCAAAGTATTTGTTTTTACACAGGTACAAATTCTGAATAATAAAAACATAACGTACTGTGCCAAATAGACCGAGGCATATAGTGAGCGATCTGGTAAATATATTAGACGTCCATTAATTAGAATACTGAACCAGACCGCAAAATCGCAACCAAATCAACACAACAGCACTTGAAATATTTTTGAACTCTAATAAAAATTTAGAGGCACTAATTCAAAAATTTTCAAAACCAGGCCACTCGAATATACAGGAAGTTGATTGTGTTCACTCGACTATTTTGAAGAATCTGGAAGTACATAATTTTGTTCGACTACTTAAAAAATTAATTTTAAAAACATTTCACAGGTCATAATGCAAATAAAGCATACAGACTTTAAAGAAGATTCAAATTCGGCTGGCCAGCTAGATTTTAGTAGAGGCCATTCTTTAAAATTAAATCTATTTAAAATTAAATTTATTAAAAGTGGTTTTTGCACATTAAAATTCATATTTGCATTTCAAGAAATATCATACAAAACTTGCTCACTACAAAAAAGGAACTAGAAATGTGATTCCCACTCCAAAAAATCTTTTTAGTACTGAAATTGGTACGTTGCCAGCACACTCGATTGCCAAGGAGAAAATTAAATATATTTCTGATCTTTTCCCTTTTCCACCAACGGAAGATGTACAATATCTTAAGGCTCTTTTCAAAAACAATAAAACAAAATAGATGCATTTTAGCTAATCCATATTATAGTCTGTCTGTGGTATACAAAAAAATTTTGGAGACAAGACAATGAAGTATGCTTATATTTTAATTTATTTAACTTGAAGTTGTTTGATACATTTTTTTGATCAACATTTTTATTTTATCATTAGATAAATGCTGTGAAAAAATTAAATTTAATTAATAAAATAACTAAAAATTAAATAAATTTTTGGAATGAAATTTACACAACATCATTTAAACTAGATGGTTCCATATAATTCAGTTTGTTCCATATCCTACAAAATGAACAAACTAGTGCAAAAGTGTGGATATGGACCAATTTAAAAAATTTCTGTTTCTGGAAAATTACAAGTATTGCGCCGTAATGCAAGCGATAGTTTTTCTATAAAATTGATTTTAAGCTCTACGTATGCAGTCAAATTTAAAAAAAAATAAAAAAGTTCTATTTGGTACTTTTTGGTATATTTGGTTTCAAACATAAAAAGTCGATATCTCAAGAATCAAGTAAATGGCGTATGGACCAAACCAATTTTCAGGTGACGATGTGTTCTCATTCAGATTGCAAGCTGCAAGTTTATTGACATAACACGGTGTTTATTATTCGAATATCATTTTGTTATTTATTAGCATTTCGCAGGGTTTATACACACACACATTATATATATATATATATATATATATATATATATATATATATATATATATATATATATATATATATATATATATATATATATATATATATATATATATATATATTTATATATATATATATATATACATATATATATATATATATATATATATATATATATATATATATATATATATATATATATATATATATATATATATATATATATAGAGAGAGAGAGAGAGTGCAATATAGATTGCGATACATTATACTCATAAGAAAATAGTAAACTAGTACGATAATAAAATTTAGTTAACCTTATTACATTTTGGCCCATTGGCTGAATGATCGGTGTTACGTTTGGTGGTATAAACATAGTTATTATGCACCCGTCGTTTGTTCTTAATTCGCCTTCAGGTGGATGAGATTGAGCATTACCCAACAATAAAAAAAACTTTGATTGGTGGATCTTGGCTTTTCAAAAATGTTCGCATCAACATTAATTTAAATCCTTTGTTTGGAAAGACCTGTGATACAAATGATTTATGAACCCAATCTTTAAATATTGCAACTGTTATCCACGCAGTTTGACAAAGTTTATAATCAACAGGACAAACAAAGTTATGAAATGATCGTGGGTTTTTGCTTTTCAAATTACTAACAGTCGTAATTTATGAAGTCCATTTGCATTTGTACATGCTAGCATTTGTAAAAGCAATGCGTTGTTTTTAATTTTTTTTTCGGGTGCTTTTTTTTTATGACGTAACCAAAGTTTTTTCCAGTGAAAGTTTCAATACAAACCTGTTTCATCTGCATTGTATATTTGGTTTATATAGATAAACCAAGTTCAAACATTTTGGCTTGCAGTTTTCTTTTTAAAGGTTGTGAAACCAGGTTAAGAGGATAACTTCTCACTAGTTATTTTTAGAAACCACACACGAAAAAGAATTTTGAAACTTTGTAACCAACCATCACTTGCATGAAAAGTACTTTAGTCTTCTTTAATTTCACTACATTAAAGTTTAGCTTTTTTCTTAGGCATATCACCAGTTACAGGGGCTATTATATCATACTGCCGAAGAAACTATCTATATAACCTCGTCTCCATTTTAGGAAATCTGGACAGTTTAAAGAGTTTTTCACAAAAACGTGTTTTTCACAGCGTTGCAAATGTTTTCTGATTTTTCAGTAAAAAATGTTGATTTTTATTAATTATTAACAAACAACAAAAAGGATTTTAAAAGCAACACTGCAACAATTTCTTCTTTACTTAAATCAAACTATGAAAAACAGAACAAAATGTAAGTTGTATTTTTTACTCTACTCGATTCAAATAAAACCAAGTTGGGAACGTGTGAAAAATTCGGCACGTGCGAGATTGTGAAAAATTTAGTTCACGTTATCGAGCTTTCTAATTCAGGTTACCGAGTAGTACATATAAATAAAAAATGTTCATGCAACCCGGAGTTCACGATGCACGGTGTTCATGTTATCGTAATTCTAATATATAAATTTATATATATATATATATATATATATATATATATATATATATATATAGACATATATATATATATATATATATATATATATATATATATATATATATATATATATATATATATATATATATATATATATTTTTATAAATATATATATATATATATATATATATATATATATATATATATATATATATATATATATATATATATATATATACATATATATATATATATATATATATATATATTTATATATATATGTATATATATATATATATATATATATATATATATATATATATATATATATATATATATATAACCCTAAAAACTGCAGCCCATAGTCATATCAACATACACTCAGAAAAAAACTTGGATCAAAAATACTAAAAACCTAGACCAATTTAACCAAAATGTTAGTATTTTTCAACCAACCAAATGCCTTAGTAAAATAAATAACTAAAATCTTGGTAAAAATAATTTTTAATTTTAAACAACCAAACTTTGGTTATATACATAAAAGATTCAGTTACTTTAATCAAAAGTATTTGGTTATTTCTTAAATATAAAAAAAATAATTGTTTTTAATAACCAAATAAAAAAGTTAAATTAGCCAAAATAAGTGTTATTATTTTATATAACCCAAAATTAAGTCAATATTTGATATTATTTTGGTTGTACAGATCAATTGATTGTTTAAATTAACCAAAAAATTTAGTATATTTTAACAATTGGCTAGGGTATATTCAACATTAGATTAAACAACACATTATGTTAGTATATTCAATCTTTATGTAATAAAATACATGTTTTCAAGCACTTCCCTTTGGATTAATCCTACAGCTTCAGTGTATGGTCAAGTGTGCAGCCATATATGCTTGCCATTTGGTGAAAATTTAACAAACGAACCCGGACACTTATTGTCATCAATCAGTGTTTTTTTAAACACTGTCCACTTGCTGTAACCCATATTTGACATAAACCATCGTAACTAGACGAAACAATTGTGTGATGAAAATTTCCACGATTGAAATGCACCGCCAAAACAGGATCTGAATGGGCCAGAAGTGTTTTTTAAAAATTTAGCCGTTCCTATACATCCCATATTCGTACCGACTCGTCGAAACTGCCCGTAACATTAAAAATTACAACAAAATACATATTTATTGTTCCCCTCTAGTGTCGTAAGACATTTCCAGAGCTTAATTCCCATATTCTAATGTTTTCCCATATTTTCACGCGTCGATACCAGATGCCAACTGTCACATGACCATACAACATCGCTTATGCCCAATTTGTATGCTCTTAAAATTTTTATTAATTTATCCGCTGACGAGCTAGCCAACCATTCACCATTGGGGCTCAATTCAACTTCCGAAATTTGGGTCGGCCTACTATGAACTGGTGGTCCCAGTTTGCTTATGCTGAAAACAGATGATCAGAATTTCTGCTGGCAGCACTGCCTGCAAATTACATGATCGTTTTTTTCTGACGCGATCAATTTAAACCGAAATTAAGAGGCGATTGCACGGTTTCTTATATATACTACTGGATATAATTCCACAAGATGCATTCGCCATTAAGGATTATTTAAATTATTATGTTAAAAGCTTAAATAAAATATATAAATTGCTTAAATAAAAACACATTTGTAAAAATTAATTCAGTTTATTATTTTTCTAATCTAAAATTATCCTGTTCCTCCATTTTATTTTGACAGAATACAAAAATAAATGAAAAAAACAACTTGAGGTTAGTCACGATGTTGTCGCGCTTTTTCTGATCAGCGAAATTAGAAATAGAGACATGAAGCAGAATTCTACATGTCGAGCAGAATACATCTAATTCACTTCATATAAACGTGTGTATTCAAATTTCGTTGCTGTCAGAATTCTGACCATCTGTTTCCAGCATTAAATAAATTATTTCTGTTCAACTACAATTGAACAATATTTTCCAAATAAATCTAGATATACCAAATAAATCCAGATACAAGTCATAATTTTTCGATTCATTATAAAACTGATTATTTATTTTTGGAGTATCGTTCAAAATTGGGAAGCCCACACGTGTTTTGACTGGAGAAAAACAAACCAATCTGACATGTCAAATAGCATTTCTAATAAAATACCGTTTTCTAGTAACCAAGATTTTTGATGATTTGAACTAAACATTTGGTTAAACGAAACAAACATACTGTTACTTTAATCAAGGTATATTTTATCAAAATGCTTTTAAACATTTTCTGAAAAAAATTTATTGTTTGGTCAATGTTACTAAAAACTTAGTTTACACTGTTAAATGCTAAATATTTGGTCAAAACTACTAATTAATAAAAACTTTGTTATTTGAAATATATTCTTAGGTTGTTTAACTAGTTTATTTTTAGATAATTTAACTAAATTCACGTACTAATATTTTGGTTAGCCAAATTTTGATCAATTATTGCTTTAACCAAGTCGCAGTTTTTAGTTTTGAAATTAAAGTAGAGAATTGGTGAATATAACCAAAAAAAACTGGTGTTAAAGTAACCAAATTGTATTCCAAAGGCTTTGGTCATAATATTTTTTCTGGGTGTAGTATGAGTATGACCTGAAAATTGTAATAAGCTATAAAAGTTCTGTCTCGGGATGAGATATACTTTGCAATGGAGTTTGTCTATTTGTGTTTGTACTTGAGTGAAGCATTTCAGGAATCTTCATTATGTTTAAGCTTTAAGTTCTACTATGCAAATTATTTGATTTAACAGTTTTGAATCGGTAACACTATTTAATACATTTCTAAGCCCGCATTCCAGTGATAGCTATAACACAAAGAGACATTGGTATTTGTGATTGCTCAACTAATATTCAATATAAGTATTTTATTTTTCAATTCGTATTTAAAATAGAAGTTCATTCTTGAAACAAGTTCCAAATCGTTAGTATAAAATTGATGTTCGACCATTTCGTTAAATATTTTTCAGAATACAAAGAATCTATTTTTTAATTTTTTATATATTATCTGTAAAATTGAGAAGTGAAATTTGGATGGATTAGACATTTTACGTACTACAATTTGGTAACTATCGATACGATTTGGTAACTATCGTCTATATAATAAACAGAACTCTCAGCTGTCAAGCTAAAGCGAGATATAATTAGTGAAGCTTGTTCGAGTATTGATTTGACAAGCATGAAAACACTATGAGTATAATTGAAATGTTGGCTTGACCGATTTAAAGAATCAAATGGCTTGAAACTTAATGGTATGGTAGAGAACAGAAAAATTGTGACCGAGGTGTGTACTGACTAAATACTAAAAAAACTATCGTTGATTCGTGATGGTTATAATAACTATATTTTCAATAATAAACGTTACGCACATTTTTAGGCCGTTCGGCAGTGTAAAAGTAGGATAAAAATATAATTTTTCCTAAATTCGAATAAATTTTTATGGTTACTGAAAAAATTAGTATAGCAGTATTGACAAAATATATCAAGAGAAGTATTTTTATTCAGTACTGGAAAAATATTTCATAGCAAAAATGTATATGGATGAGAAATCGTTTGTATGCAGTGAAGCCATATTTAAAAAGTGAAGTCATTTCTTAAATATGAAGCATTTTATAGTTGTTTTTTTATGGTCAATTCATAATTTTAACATTTTTGTTTGTGTCATTCATCTTAATTTATTGTGAAAATAATTGAAATAATGAGTTAATTTTTTTTAAATTTATCTATTTATTTTAATGTGTATTGATCGCTGTCACTCTAATGGTATTTTTGATTTTTTTCTCGCTTTGGTTTTTTCAGTACAAAATACTGACAACATTTTTCTCATAATGGAAATCAGGCTTAAGTCCAGTATTAGTTCGATAATTATAGTATATTGTTGAGGAATTGTTACGACTGACCACCACCACAAATAAACATTTTCTGCTCGAACTCTACCGATGACCAATCTCGGAGCTCAGTAAATAAGGATATATTAACAATAATTATTACTAACAATAATTGAATGTTATAAATCTAAAAGAATAAAAATACAATCAGAGCCATCTAGATCAAGATCGCTTTCATAATACTACCATGCTGGATGACGAAGCAATACCCGAAGTGATTTCTGAGATCGAATCAGAAATCCAACTATAAAGAAAATCCAAACCTCATAATAAGGGTGTTTGTTTATTTTGTAATTAAAAGAACCTGTACTGCACTATTGACACTTCCTTAAACAACTTCGAGCCTCTTACCTTCTTTCTCCCTTTTTTTGTTTTTGCACCAGATGGTGAAATCTCACAGAAAAATCTTCCATCTTGTACTTCAATGGCTTGTAATAATAGACTCACGAGTGCAAACGTTACCAATTGTTTTATACACCCCCTAGTTGACCTAATGATCTATGCTATATGGTAACAGTCACTCGAGTATGAACTGCTGATTTCTAGTGACGGCCAATCTTGACAACGATATTTTATGATGGCTGGATCCAGTGTGTTTGTAAACGACTCACACTTCTGTATGCTGATTGTGTTACTTTGACATATTACAAATCGATGAAGTGTAAGCTAATTTATTGACCGCAAAATAATTAAGACGGACATAAAAAGTTTTAAATTTTTAATCATTTGTATTTTAACCTGATGCATAATCCAAATTGTACTTGATTCCAATGAGGACGAACGATACCTTAAATATATATCTCCAAAATCAAGACATCGTAGCCCAACCCTAACCGCTGTATTTGTTTAAAAACATTACAATAACCTAAACTTGATTATAATTCTGCCACATAAACAACACAGCCATTTCAAAATATCACACGTTTCTAATTAAATGGCATTCATGCGTCTAAAGCGCTTTATATCACATTTGTCATATATATCTACGCCCATATAATTCACATCAAACTAAGCGAAATGAATAGTTTTCAAATTATATCCCTACACCTACATACAATATCATATAAATCCACATTTTCCGAGACTATATGTCATACACGAAACTTGAAGCAATAAAATTTGTCAATCATAAAAGCATAAAACAACATTTTCGTTTTAAATATATGCCGTAAACCTATAAGAACATACACAAAAACTCAGCTTGACCATAATACATATTTTTTGTATGTATGTGTGTATATGTATATGTATAAGCTTGTATACATACAAATGTACGAATTTCATTCATTTGCCAAAGTGAATTAGCTGGTTTGTAAGAATTTTACTTTTCTGAACATTTTTATTTTTTTGGAGGGTTTTTGCTGTCGGTTGATTGTACCACGGGTATAAAAACTAACACATCATTCCCCAGTTTTTCTTTATATCGTGTTATTTTCATTTTTAGAAAAATTCGAAGAATAATACAACAACAGAATTTTTCATCATTATGATGTTTTATGTACATTTTCTCTTCATTTTCTTGAATGTTGCGAGACATTTATATAAGAAAAATAGAAGTCTCCGGTTTTAGGGTATAAATATATAGCTATATATACAGCTACCCTACATGGTGATGTTGATATGTGCCAGGTTAGGGTGAATAACAACATAAAGTAGTAAAAATAGATCCAGTTTCTTTTACTTTGGCGTCTTCTTCCTTTTCTTTTTTTTTTCGTTGGTTTTTTGTTTGAAAAATTTTATTATTACTTATTTTCCATTTTCTGTGGAAACATAAATAAGATGTGAACTAAATAATAGTGATACATTGTTGTGTATGCAATAAGAGCAGTATAAAGCAGCCACTATGTGCCATTAGATTTCTAATCACACTTTGTAGCTTTATCCTATCTATATATAGAATTGTTATAATTTATTCGTCGACTGTATATATATATAGGGAAAAGCTTTTTTTTATTTTTATTTGGTAAAAGTCAAATTATTCAGCATCAAAAAATTTGTGCTTTTTCACTAACACACATTATCAATTTGATGATCCAAATTTCCATAACAAAACTTTTCGTTTAATTTTGACAAATAAAAAATTGAAAATCGTTTTTACACGATTTGGAAAAGAAAAACCAAATGATGGGAAATCAAAAATTGATAGAGTCTGGCTCTGTTTTGTAAAGAAAAGAGTGCAAATGACATATGTCACTTAAGGACAGATATATAACAAAGAAGTTTTTCGGTTTTTTTTTCGATGAATTATTATTTTGATTTGTATTCTGTGTGGACCTTTATAAGAAATGTGTATCGTCATTTAAATTGAACATAACTTTGGATATTTTCTTAAGTGTTTATTCTTTATCATAATGGCTTCAGCTGATTACTGATCACTACTGTCTAAAAAATTCACACTATTATTTACTAAATGTTGGACGTTTTGTGGTCACCATACAATTTTGTGTACACTATAAATGATGAAAAAACCCTTGTCCCTATCATGGAATGTACTGTCACAGCGTTGACCAATTTTTTCGATCCTTAATAAATATTTCCCCTGGTTCTGTTATTGCATTGACCCAACTAACTCAAGTTCTGCTTCAAATGCTCCATGTTTGATCTTAGCCATTGGTCAACTCGATTTTAAGGACGTTTTTCGGATTCATAAACCTAAATATCCTAGATTACACTAAAAGCTGTATAAAGGCTCTGTTACACAAGGTATATGAGATCCTGAAACTTTCAGAGATAAGTTGCACTAAGATTGCAACATGTCACCTCCGGGAAACTCAAACCCTTTACATTACTCGTTTAAAAATAATCTATGGCTTAAAGGCCTTTAACGGCCATGTTGCACTCGTATAGTTTGGAGAGGCGGATTGAAAATTCTAAATAAAATAACAGAGGTTGAGAAAATGAGAAAATAAAATTTGAAAGTTAAAAGCAAAAACAAATGAGAAAAAAATGGAATCGGAAAAGCGGTGAAAAGTTAAATATATAATAAATTTTTGCCAAGAAATTTTTGGGTTATACAGGGACTCTTCGCGGTCGTTGCCGGCTAAGCATCAGGGTTATGGGCGTGGGGAAGTGAAGAGTATATATAACCAGTTTTAACCGCTGGAATGGATGGATGCTGATTACTACCTGTATTTGACCACGACGCTCACTCTATCTCATCCTCAAAATTGGGGAGTCGGTGCTAATTCATTGCGAAACCAATCTCAGTGTTGAATAAAAAAAAATATCGGTGATTACACAAATGTGATTGACAATAGTTTATTGATAATGGGAAAAAATCTATATTGTTTTTAAATCTTAGTTTTTAAACCCGTAGAGAAAAGAAAAATATTGATTCAGCCCATTGGAATTTTCCATGACATACGAGATTCGATAACAATCGAGAATCGAGGTCTGTTTTCGATCACATAATCAATCGTGATAAGCCTTTTTGATTATCCATTTCAGCAATTTTGAATTTCGCATAAGACTCACTTTATGGTAGTCTATACAAATCATGTTTGTCGAATAAAAAAAACCGATTAAATATATCGATAGCCAACACTAAGGGGTTAAAAGAATTACTACATCCAATATATGTACATACTTTTCATGAAGTGAAATGTTAAGCAACCATTTAGGAATTTTGGTACTATAATTTAATTTGAATCGTTGGTACAGACCAAAAATTCAGAGGTACCAATTACGACATACTTGGTACAGAGCGAAAGCGCTGTAACAAACCGTGGGGACGACTCATTACCTGAGCATGTCTCAAAAAGCCGGGCTTTACAACGAACTATTTCTAGGAAGGCTTTAATAATGGCATTAACTTTTTGTTGTATGAGTTATATAATCATGCTCTGAGGTCCTTCATGTGAAAGGTTCCCATTAGCTTCCCCTGTAAATCGCGAATTGTATACCCATTATTGACTCTTGAGTCAATAATGGGTATAAACCTGGTATAAACTTGGGAGATAATTTCGCCGAAAATTTGTTGACTGCGTTACTTTGGGCAAATGACCATACAAAAATCGCCTGTCCCACAGTAAATTGACGATTGCGGCTGCGTAGATTGTAGTGTTTCACGGATTTATCGTATGCAGCTTGAAGATAATGCTTGATTTTGTCGCAAATTAGATTAAGACGGTCCGGTTTGGCTAACACAGACAACATCACAGAGTAATTTACGTAGTTGGTGATCTGAACCATGCAACTGTGCATTATAACTGTGTCTAACCTGAGACATTATTAACCATTAATACGAATTGGTACACATTGTGGGTGGTAAGCCAGCCCGAATAATTTTTTACGCACAATCTCTTTTTATGTCATCCGGTTTATGTTAATTTGAAGTCAATGGCAAGAATTGAACAAGAGACTGCGGCATGATGAGAAACTCTATTAAACATTAAACTACAACCGGTAAAATTTATAACCTAATAGATTCTTGACAAATTAAAATTTGTACTGTATCAGTTTCGATCTAATTATTATCAATATCCAAATTGTCTTCATCTCTCACAGGTTTTTCAACACATGTGATGAAGGACAAATATAATTTCGGAAATATTGTTTCAATAAATAGGTTCAATCGATAACAAAGACTATTTATTTCACTCCGCACTCTCGTGCAGTACTGGTTTTACCTATCCCCTTACCCAATTATTCGCTTGTAATATCCTGATAGACCAGCAATTGCCATTAGAATGAATATGTTGTTTCAGGCGAATTTAAATTTTGGATTTCCAAAAAGTGATCTGTTCTGTTTCCCACCTTTCGTTGGGTTTTGCTTTACCAACTCTTTACAACCCAATCGTTCCTTGGTCATGAATGTGTTCTTTTTTAATCGATAGTGGAGTTCTTCAAGCTATTTGACGGTGAAACTATTGGCCTGATTTGATTGACTTTTATATCTTGAAAGGAATTCCCGCAAATAACATTGAAGTCGAGGGCATGTGTTAATGACTTGGAGTACAAAGTCATAAAAACGAAAATGAAATTTTCCCTTACTAGTACATTTACTGATTGTAGATTGTTTCGAGGGAAACAAGTGTGTCTGAAAACTAAACTGGAATTACAAACTGGATATTTTATCAACTCTATGGGTAAGGCTGCTTAAGAGTTTACACTACAAAGTAACAAGGCGATAAAGTGGTACAAAAAATTAACAACCCCCTGGCAATTCGAGACTTGATAAAAGAAATACTCATAGGAAAGTTATTTGAAAAGACTGAGTTTAGAAACTGGCTAAATTAATCTCTTTGGAAAGCTACTAAAAGATAAAAGAGGCGAATAGTTTTAGTGCCGCACCTATAAGGAATATAGAACGACATACAATCTACGATTCGTCCTAAACCAGTCTATTTTTTTTTATCTATGGCTTAGAGGCCGTAAACGACCCTTACCGCGTCTCAACTGAGACCTTTCGAACCTATTTTAACGATTGGTGCACATTGTAGGTGGTCAGCCCAACGAATGTTTTTACATACAAACGCGTTTTTATGTCATCTGGTTGCATGTTAATTTTTTGGTCAACGGCGGGAATGGAACTCGAGACCGTGGCGTGATGAGAAACTCTATTAACCATTAAGTTACATCCGGCGACACAGACTATAGATCTCCATCAAATATCGCAGGTGTCACCTCACTAGGAATTGCACAAGAATTAGATATGAATTTGTGTCGCAAAAAGTCACCTGAATTTGATAAAAATTTCACCATGATTATTTAAAGAATTATCAAAGAGAGTAGTCACTATATAAACATATATGTAATGCTTGCTTTCGACTAACACAAGTTGCCTGGATGTTTTCATATTCCAAAAATAATCATGATACAAAAACCAGAAGAACAAATTGCATCATATAGGCCAACCTCTTTGTTAACAACTATTTCAAAGTAGATTGACAAGAGGTTATTCAAACGACTAAACCCAATGATCATTATACCTGAATTCCAGTTTGGATTCAGAAATAAACATTCAAAAATTGATCAAGTTCATTGCGTGACTGCAAAGATGGAACAAGCATTTGAAAGAAATATTATCCTGCCATATTTCTAGATCTATTGCAGGCTTTTAATATATTGTGGCATGAGTGTTTTATCTACACAATAGGTAAAATTGTGCCACAAAATACTCGAGTCATATGTTAGACCATCCCATTAAGGAAAATACTCCTAGCTTTGACCCAGTTATAGCAGGGGAATTCCAACTCTCGGTACTATAGGATCCATCCTAGTTTACACTACCGATATACCGACACGACAACGTAAACAACCATAATCGGAACTATTGTTGATGATAAAGCATTATTAATACTGAACGAATCGCATAATCAAGCGGTTATATACTTACATCAAGCACGATAAAATAGGCCAATGCAACAGAGACTGGAAAATAAAGGTTGGCGAGGTAAAATCAGTACATGATGCGGCACAGAAATAGCAACCACCATATATTGCTTAATAGGAAGACATTCTAGGTTTAGCCTGTACTGTAATCGCTTGATCTAAGAATCTATAATTAAACCAGTTTGGACATGGTATCCAGGTCTGAAGCTGCTCTCAAATCGTTTAATTATTTAACGCTAGCAAAAATAATTTCTGCGTGCAATAACGAATGCAATAACAAGGAACTAGACAACGACCTTAATGTTTAATCGATTGAGAGAAGTACCGCAACATACCAACAGTGAAGCCAAATAACTTCTTGGCATTACACAAAAACCGAGACGCTCTTAAATATTTCAACAGCATCAGTAAGTCATCTAAAAATAAAGTTTCATTATTGGGAGCAATATATTGATTGCTTGTAGGCCCATATTCAGTCTACTAATTTGTGTCAAATAAGTGCGTTATTATCATACGGCTCATACTGAAGCGGTAAGGTATTTTTCTGTATTAAACTTTACCTTGCTCACTCACATAGGCACGTCTAAAATAATTTTCACCGTCATGTTTAGTATTTAAAATTTTTAAACTACATTTTAAAACGGAAGCGACCAAAAATAATTGGTATCTGGGAGACTAAGTAGCAACGCTTATCTTTTTATTAAAAGAAGCGGCTAATGTGCTCTAAATTGTATCAGGATTCGAACTGTTCATGATTCCAACACAAAAACAGTGACAGTGTTGGATTCACTGGAAAACTGGGAAGATTCTAATTGCAAACACCGTTCGGTGGAGAAGTAGTAAAACGAATTGATGAAAGGAAGTTCTGACTGTGGATATTGTAGATGAGATAGTTTTGGGTAAGGACTACATAAAAAAGTAGAGCTGGCACAATTTGGTATGAAAAACGTTATCATCATATATTGAGATTTGAAAACTCTTTAGGGTGACAAGCTTTTATAATCGAACAGTATGATTTAAGTTGGGCACCAATTTACCAGCACATGTGTCCGGTTTTGCTCTGTGCTTGAGCGACTAGACTCGGGCCGGGTACCTACAATAAAAAAATACCACGTAGCTCGATTGAATTTAATCCGATGCTGTGGAATTGAGAGAAAACGTTAGGTGTGGAATGGAGGGAAACTCACCTGTATCGTATCGTATGTAATATTCTATCGCCCAGACGAACTATTATACATCGGGATCTTTCGTTTGCGTGCAGGTGGAGTATTCACTTTTTCATTTATATTAATGATTATTATTTATTCTTATAGATTGGTGACCATTGGTTTTTCTCAGTGCTTTTGAGCATCTCTCGTGGTCTCTCGCAGCATACGTCAAATGAAACGAAACAAAGTTTTAATCACTATTTTACAGGTTAGTTTCGTATGTAGGTAAAGTTAGATTTTAGAAGACGGATACAAATAACAACAACGGGTGCCACCATTTGAATCGCCTTGGTGGCTGAGTTTGCTCGACCGAGCCTATCCAGCAACACAACATAGATCAGTAGAATATGTTGGAATAGAATACACAACGGTTATCGAACTGTACACCATAAAAATAGGCCCACTTCCATTATATTCAAAACTTGTCACTTTACGCCCAAAACAGTGTATGGTGTACACATACCCACACATTCACCTAATCAATAACCGTCCACAACATACTAATCAAATGATTGATACTTTTTCAAGAAAATTTCAATTTCTTTCAACCAACTTAAATAAAAAAACTTTTAAAACAAACACACAAAAAACTTTAATGACCTAATGTTAAAAAACTAATTGATTACGTAAACAACATACATCGTCCGGATGAGAGATGTAGGGCAATGAATTGGTGGTGTTTTCCTAAATTGATTGATTATGGATATTAGAATTTATTATTGACATTTTTTTTTCGATGTGTTGTTTGCAAATTATTTTGTATTAAATGATTGAAATGTTTATTTTCACAACATAACACTTTGTGTGTACAAAGAAAAGTGTTTATACTGTATAGAAGCGCGTTGATAAAGCATGTCCTAGATTTTATAAACTATGTATGTATATTTTTAATAATTACTTGTTGGTTTTAAAGATGATATATAGTTTATTCATAAAGCTATAGAAAAGTTATATATTTACTCGTATGTTTGTGCTTTACAAAAGCCACAACAATTTCCATCGAAATGACCTATTTTATACTGGATACATGGTAATAGTTTTTGATGGTGTTTTCTTAGCCCGATTCAATTTTTGTATTTCGATTCCAAAATGCTTAAACTAAATATTTGTAAATATTTGCCAATACATTTTTGCGTACATTATGGATATTGGGTATACCCAAAACGATATGTATGTACATAATAATATACGTTTTGGTATATTGTTTGCCGAAATTGAATTAAATTTGCTTCGAAAATTTATTCGATAACACAAAATTGCTCGAATGCAAAAGAAACTGAAACTTTTATTTTTCGTCGTTAGATATACGTTTCTAATTCTATTGTTGGCACAAAAGTGTATATATGTGTAACAATAATTGAATTGATTTGAACTTCCTTTTCGGTATATACGAGCAGCTACATACTTTTCGTTCTTTACTATTTTTTTTTTGCAACTTATTTAAAAATAATAAAAATTTACATCAATTTCCTATAAAATAAAATTTCGTCCTTCTTACGTATATGAGAGCAGAGCTTTTCCAATATATAGCATATCCTTGCGAAACGTAATAAAAAAAATTATATCCAATAACACAAGTAAATCAATTTCCATATTTAATTTTCTTTTTTCGTCTTTTTAAATCAATTTACAAGAAAAAAGCAAATCAACGACACATATAAGAAGAGAAAATGATTTTCCAAAAAAAAAAACAGAAAAATGGAAAAATTATGATAAAATGCAACATATTTTTCGATAATAAAAACAATTTTTTTTTTATTTAATTAAAAATTTATAAAAATGGGTTTAAGGTTCTATCCACTAACTATACAAAATATAAACCCCGGGTACCATAAATAATTAGGAAAAACCAATGATTTTTGGATTTATATTTTATATCTTTTGGGCGCGTAGGTAGTCAAAACTCAAAGACGTATCATTGTATAATGTAAGATAATGAGACACGTTTCAATTTTAAATGGTCATAAAATCATTGTATGTTGATCTCGAGTGTGCACGACGGTAGGGAGGGCAACAAAACACCGAATATATACAAACGTATGTGATGTTCGAGGGACGAGAAGATAATATGGGTTTTCATTAATTTTAGTTACGTGTATCATTAAAAGGAAATTTAGTTGAAGCAAGATGGGATATGATAGTTTAAAACTTATTTTTTGCAGACACAATGTTTCAGTTTGAAAATCTCGAACCTTATTTATCTAAAGATTAAACTTCATGACCTTTGTTTCATTGCCGTTTATGTATGTATATATATATATATATATATATATATATATATATATATATATATATATATATATATATATATATATATATATATATATATATATATTTATATATATATATATATATATATATATATATATCTATCTATCTATCTATATATATATATAAGTATATATATATATATATATAGGGTGTCCCAATAAACGTTTCAGATTCAGATTTGACGATATCGGTAATTAAGGCTCTGGCAACACTTACGTCATTCTTCTTTTGACAGAAACTAAGTATATTATTTCTAGTTCACGAAATCAGTTGCTTAACGCTTTAACAAAAATGGGAAATGTTAGAAATTAACTCCATAACAATGATAATTGGTTCGAAATCGGAAAAAAATGTTGTACAAAATTTGGTTAAAACACATGACTCACATCCAACGGTACCAATGATTTAGGGCAAAAAGTGTATTATACGGGATATCTAGGCAACAATTCAAAGCATACCAGTGTTTTTCGTGTTGGTTTGGCCCAAAATATCGCCATGTTAACCAAATATGTGCCTCAATGGTAGCGAATATCATTCGTCATCGTGCATTGGAAATGATATAAATCATAGCCGGTTTTCCATGCAATTAATTCTGTGTAATGATTATGGTTTGTTAACGACTCGCTGTGTGAGTTTGCGATAAACTCGAAATTAATGAGATTAAATCTTTTCGGTTGAGGCACATTTCAATCTTGAAATTTTTTCCATAATGGGACCGGAAAATATTTTTTTCCTTTATATATATATATATATATATATATATATATATATATATATATATATATATATATATATATATATATATATATATATATATATATATATATATATATAATATATATATATATATATATATATATATATATATATATATATATATATATATATATATATATATGTATATATATATACATATATATATATATATACATATATATATATATATATATATATATATATATGTATACATATGTATATATATATA
This sequence comes from Tipula lateralis, assembly GCA_963932295.1. Classification (NCBI taxonomy): domain Eukaryota; kingdom Metazoa; phylum Arthropoda; class Insecta; order Diptera; family Tipulidae; genus Tipula; species Tipula lateralis. The sequence goes on along the minus strand of OZ010738.1, from coordinate 24,810,346 downwards.
TATATATATATATATATATATATATATATATATATATATATATATATATATTATAAGCGCGTGTAACGAAAGAATTTTACTCAACTGTCAAATCTTGTAAGATCTTTTTGATGGCTCGGAAATTCCAAATCTTATAAAAGGATCTCAGGTAACAGTTGGTGGGAGTAAATATTTACAATTTGTTACTGTTTATTCAGTCATGTTCATGTATCTTCAAAAATTGGTCAATTGATGTTGGAGCATTTTAATATTTGATCTTCTCTGATCAAAATTATTTCGATCAATGTCAAGAATTTTTAAGGCTCAGTAAAGTGATTTTATGAGGAATTAGAATCGGCATGTCCTTAGATCTTCAAAAAAAAACAATTTTTATCGGCATCTGCTGTTAAACCAACAGTTTGAGCATTGTTGGTAAATTATGGTAATTGTTGAATGAAAAAGAACTGTCCAAAGATCTGATACCCAAAAAATCTTCATTCTGCATCGAGGGCTGTAAATTATTTAAAGAATCAAGATACGTAATTATTCCATTGTGCCCCAAAGTATTTTCTACAGAATTGCATTATTAGCACAACTTTATTCGTTGTTAATAAATGACATCGTACCCTAATCATATTGTTACTCACAAAAAATTGTAGAATTGCGGCACGCTGACCAATATGATGTCAGTAGCTTTCTAGATCATCGACCGGAAAAAAATACAGACAAACGTATCTCTGTTATAGTAAAGAACATAAGATTTACAAAGACACAGGTTTACTTAAGATGAAAAACTTTTAACTCTCGACAAGAGAGAGTTGAACTAGTTTTTTCCTTCCATATCTCGCGCAAATAGTTAAAATAAGATCATTGGAAGTATTAGATATTTATGAGCTACCCAGTTTATAACGTTTTTAGATCTGTTAACAAGATTGGTGATCAGTTCAACAATCACCTTGTATGGCTATCAGTCAATCAACTTACCCATTTCAAAACCATGAATGATCAAAATGTTCCTGTTGCGTGCTAACTACGTGAATCTGGTCTATTTGATGGTGAATTTTACCTTTCACAATTCACAGCAATTAGTTTGAGTATATATATAGATATTAGGAGAGTCCCGAAGCCATCGGTATTTGATTTAGTAAAGTATGGTGAGTTTTGATTTATTTCTTGAAGCATATACAAGCCCCTTTCGCAAACACTTTGTTCCCTTCAATAGTTAGGTGTGATGGTATGGTATCCATTGGAGGATAAATGAATCCAAACTTCAAAATTGAAGCTCATACATTGTCTCTACAAATGCACATAAGCCCTAGGTCATTAGGATCTTAGGAGTCAGAGAATACAACTACATTTTTATCACTTTATCATGCATTAATTACACCACCTGTTATCATTCAAACCATTTTCTCGTTTTTCATCGACGTAATGAAAAACTTTCAGACCTTCAACAAACTAGCATCTATACACGTTCAATTATGTATCTCCAAATTTTAAGCACACAAAAAGATGCAGCAATGATAGGTGTTTTCATCTAAACGGATACCGTGGAAACAGATTAACACAGAGTAAGGATCAACTTAAACTGACTGATTTTTTGTTAAATAAAAGCAACTTAGAGTGAAAAAGGCTATCCTTTAAAACCCTCTTATTTTAACCTGTTGGTCCTTAATGCCTCCTTTAAGGATAGTTTCACACGTTGTGCAAATATTTCGTTGCAAATATTCTGCTTTAGTTCCTGAATATTTTGCGGTTTGTTATTTTTCAAGAAACACTACAAATAAAAAATCAGGGGTTGACAAATTTGAAGAAAATTATCACAGAATTGAAATTCTGTCTCTCGGGATATTAGCTGTAGCTCCATCTTGCTGGAACCACTTGTCAAGATTATTATGGATAATAACTTATGGATGTAAAATATTTCCTTAAAGGTCCGGTACCCGACCCAGAGTGGTTTCTGGATGCACATTTTCAGTTTCGAACAAATATTGACCGACGTCAGTTATATAATCCTGCACCAGAGAGTTCATCTAAAAAGGTGTAATTTGCATTTGTGCTTCTAACAAGGTGTCATTGTTCCACACCAAACTGTAGATCTCGCTGGGTGTAATTGTCGCTGTTGCAAAACTATCATGAGATATTTATATCATGAGATATCCATATTGTTCTTAAAGTTCGCATTTGGTCGCAACAGCATTTATCTCATTTTGAGCTTTCATCTTTGAAAAAACACTTCATTGGTTAAAAAAATGTATAAATACAGTATTTACTAGATTGTATACGCATGCAAAACCGGCCTACGAATTAAAACACCAACAAGTCATTAGTTGTCATCGGTAAGAGCACAGTTCCAGCCCACTTGTTGGTACACTTTTCAATATGGTACACTTTTCACTTTTTCTTTTATATGCCATGACAAGATGGGATATCTCTTAGATCGTGAAGATGGTCATTATAAAGTAGAGAACATGGAATGATGATCTCGTAAACCACAAAAATGAATCCAATTTTTTAAATAAAGAAATTAATTTTGAATTTTTTGGTGAAAAAAATCTACCTCACAATAAAATGAATTTATTGGGTTATTGTAGCCGTTGCGGTGCCATCACTCGGAAAAAATTCTTAGATCAGTTTAAGTTTCGTTGATGACTAGACGCAGATGGATCAGTGTGGACACTTTCTCGTGTAACTTCTACTTCTTGTCCGTTCAAAAATATCTGTTTGTGGTTTATCACCTAACGGATCATTAAGTTTTTTAGCATGTTTACACAAGGAGCCATACTGCGATGGCAAAACACTTAAAATATTTTCTTTGTATTGTAGGTAACATAATAAAAGTCAACAGTTTTTTCACGTTCTTGCACTAGAAATCTATAAGCATTCCAAATCAGTCAATTAAAGTATCTCTTTCAAAAAGTTTAGCCTCTCAAAGAGCAGTTTGGCAATAAACACTTTCTTTAGATCGTTACCGATGAAGTTTCGCAGAATGGAAGCTTTGATGTATATATATATATATATATATATATATATATATATATATATATATATATATATATATATATATATATATATATATAAATATATATATATATATATATATATATATATATATATATATATATATATATATATATATACATAGGTAAGGTTAGGTAAGGATGAGTGGGTACTACAGCACACGTAGACCGGCGACTTAGCGTGATGTCTCGCACCTTACAGTTTTCGAGATCAGAGAGGCATTCCATTAAACTTACCCAAATATTCATGTCTTTTGTATGCCAGAGGCGCGCATAAGCATAGGAGGTGGAGCACCGCCTCTTCATCCTCCTCGGCCATACAGCTTCTTTTAAAGTCATTAACTTGTAGACCTAGCCTCCTCGCATGTTCTCCAAGTAGGCAGTTTCCCGTGAGTATCCGAACAATCGGTTTTAGTTTACGTCTTCGTAGGAAGATAAGTGTCTTTGAGCGTTTCAAGTCCAGTATTGTTTGCACCTCAATCCGCAATTGTCCAACTTAATTCTAGCCTATTAGCGAACTTTTTTTTAAAATGTCTCGAAAATGACCATTACATTATTATATACACTAGCAGCAATATGAAAAAGATGCATGATTTATTGAGATGCTAGCTTAAAAAAGGTTCCTTGGCCTACGTTGAATTTTGAACATTTCTACCTCACCCAATTAATAATGGTTTACAATTGAAAATTGGATATTTCAAAATAACATATAAGTACCCATTCTTCATGTACACGGCACATGAAGAATGGGTTTTATGAACAGGATATAAAAATAGTTTGTAAAAAGCTATAAACATTTCATATTCTCAACAGGTATATAAAATAAAGAATTTAACAGTCATATTCAAAATAGAGTGCGGGTTTATTAGTCGTACATAAGTACATCCTTTTGTGGAAAAATTCTCGAATATCTCGAATTAAATGAAAATAATCAACTAAATGACTAAAACCTTATATACCAATAACCTGTAATATATGTTGGATACCAAAACCACCAACAACATAATATTATGGATATCCGTATACATACTACTTACGAGTAGCTCTATATAGGTGTACGATTATACCGGATATTTTATGTGAGAACATTTTCGGACACATTTTAAATGACCTCGAGGGAAACATTAATTTTAACGAATTGCATCCTATGTACTATTTTAACTTAATGTTGTGTATGTCGCACAACATATGTATAGGATTGGGATACGAAATATTTGAGGTTGAATTTTAACAAGTTTTACTGTACAACCGAGCTTTTATGAACGTATACACATATTTTGGCAGAAATCTAAAATTAAACCAGTACTACGAGTATGTACATGTGGACAAAATAATGTGTATTATAATGTCTATGTTCTACATTATGTATAAGGATATCGAACTTCTGAATATCTGTACATAGCACATAGACACACAATAATTACATAAATATTTTTAAGTCAACAATTATATGTATGTATACGAGTATGTATGTATGTTTACCTCAATGCTGTACATACATATGTATATATACAGAAATTGGTGAACAATTTGTGGGAGACATAAAATACATTTCTAACAATCCATTTATTAAAGTCTGAAAAAGGATATTTTCCAAAATATAAAAATTTGTTTCTGTGTTACGTATAAATTTTTATTGTTGTTACATTTTTAGGATTAAAAATATTGATTAATGTGTCATTTTCAAAACAAATCTTTTTGTACTTTGTGGTTTATGTAATTTTGTTTTTTATTCGATGTATTTGTAATTGGATATAACAAAAAAAAAATTCGAACGTCCCTTGGGACTTGTTATTTGTTTGTTATATTCCAGGATGCGAACCAACCTTTCCCTTTCGTTTTGTATTTGATCAAATCAAGACTTATTGTACAAAATATACAACTAACAGTTGTTCTTAATCCGGATAACTTCGCGGAATGTCGTTGAGCCGATGTCGTTTAGTTTGATATCTAGAATTTGCTCCCTAATCAGAATACGTGGAGGTTTTGAGGCTCATTCTTAGTTTCATCTCAATTGATCGATTAGTTGCAATGTGCCATAGGGACTAGTATAACTGATTTATTTCCATTGCACAAGCGATAGGTTGGCATCTTCAAATATTGCAGAATATTCTTCATATGATCCCCTTGCTAATTTACTTATTTCTTGTTCTGTTCTGAGTTTCGATTCAGGAATTCGGTTGCGCCTGATGGTCGCAATACAATGAATCCGCTCTTTTCGAAGAAATAATATTACTGGAAAAGTTGTGAAATAATTATCACAAAACACTTTGTGGTTCATAATTCGAAGGATAGATCTGCATAACCGGACGACTATGTTTCCAGACGCTTCAAGATTTTTTCTTTCAACAGTCTTTTATCATTTTATCTTTTATCATATATTTTAAGGTTATGCATGTAATCTGTAAATGAATTATAAATTAATCCAGAGCAAACATAAGCATAGAAATATAGTAATTCCTGAGTCCTGTTAGGGCAACTTACCTGGTAAGGCAAATATTTAGAAGCCCATTTATTTGGTTAAAGTGGAGAATTGTTTCATATAACTACGTAATTTTGTAGCATAAATTTGACAGATGATGCGCTTCTAGAGGCATCAGGGTATATTTATTTTGTAAAAAGGTCACAATCATGTTATGGGAGACATTTGGTGATCATTAATCGATAATCCACAAAATGAAGAGAACGCTTTTAATTTTTTTTTAACATTTTGAAATACATCGCTTCTCGTATTATCTTATATTGCTCACTTGGGGATTCCCATAAAGCTCTGAGCTTGGCAGTTTGTGAATCTAGGGAAGAACGAAAACTTCTTAAAAATTTCATTTTTTTTTATAACAAACTAGTTTTCATAATTTTTTCGGACGAAGAGACTCTCATAGCTAAGAATTTTTTGTGATAATTGACTGTCTCAGTTAAAATGGGCTAATCCTGGCGGTTTTTCCAAACTAACTTTTTAAATCTTTCTCGTGATTCTTTAACTTCCTTTTCTTCATTAGGTTGCTTAATCATTGTCCCTGACTCTACGTGTTCGCTTATCTCGTCTAAATCTTCATCCTTCATCATCTAAATCTTCATCCTTTTGTATTTGAGTTTTAAACGAAATCATAAAGAGGTTATGTCAAAGTAACCCAATAAACGAAAGCAAGGTATGAAAAAAACGTGTTTCGAAAGGTTAAATATTTGAGTGAAAAAGATTTGTTACAAATCCCTGTTAAGGGTTAGGTAACATTTTTTTAAACAATCCAGAGATAGTATACGATAAGTCTAACAGACTAGCCAGAATAATATTACCGAACTCATTGACCCAACTGATTGTGAAGAGCAGGTGTTAAAACCTTCTAATCATGAGGATAAACAAGTATTGTCTGACAGGGATGAAATAGAAGTCAAGCCATCTATACATATTATTCACTTGCACAGTTGTTCTGCCACCTGCTTGTAAAATTGCTAGAGGTGATGTTCACGAAGTGAAACTCTCACAATCAAAGCTTATCGATTCACCAATTGACGTCTTTTATCTTTGTATAAATGAAAAGGTTCCAAATATTATTGTTATATGCATCAATTATAGTACGCTCGAGAACGACATGATCATTGGAAGCCAACATATGATGTAAATATTTGCTGCTTCATCGATTTGTTAATCAACCAACGCTGTTTTGAATTGGTGATCACAGAACTCGATCCAGTCGAAGAATTCGTGACTAATTTGCTTTATTTAGCGATGTTTGGGACACAGTAAACAGAAATGTGTTAGCATTATATACTAAAAAAAACCAAACAAACACGACATAAAGATTAAGTGGATTTGCGATAGCTCCAGTAGTTCAAATGGATGGAGGGGATACCGTATTTCGGAAAGGGGAATGCAGAAAGTAGATTTGTAGTCTACTGTATACTGCAAGTTAAAACTCCATTTCAAAATTTTTAAGGCACTGGTGCAGGATTTGGTAGTAGCACATGTGCAAAGGGGAAATTGTTTCCACCTTTTAAAAATTATAAAAGGAGTTTACAGAACAAGTGCTTCCTAGACTGCACCTCGAAATTTCTATTGAGCCCAAAAGATGATAATGTGAAGAAACGACATCATATTTGGAATCCAGAGCATATTTTAGAGACCTAGGGTTAGTTTAATGACTTAGTATGGTAAAACTAGTTTTGAGCATGTGTCAATTGCAAAAATAATTTTTCAACCAGGGCTGTTTTGAGTCTCTGACGAAACAACGAATTTCGTTAGTGGCTATATAAATATAACTGGGTTCCATCAGATTCAATAGAAAGAAAGGTCTCTAAATAATCAAACCATTATAAGTCTTAGACTAGGATAAATGCAAATCATATGTTGCATCATTTTCGAATATTTAAACTGCTCATATATCTCTTATTTAAGGTAACCGATAGATAACTCAATGCCACTAGAGGCCCACGGTTCAACCCACATACACATACGGATTAAAAACACCCAATCGTGATTGATGAATGGTCACCACCCCGATAGTCGAACCCAAGACCCTCGAATGACAGAGCAAGTACGCTACCTTCTCTGCCACGAGAGCGACAAAATTGAAGCTTAGTCTACTCAGATGTACATATACTCGTAGATTAATTGTCAATAGTTCTTGATTGAAAATGGAGTAGACGTTTTAGTTAGTCCTGTGTAGACTATGGCGTAAGATACCAATTTAGAATAGCCACAATTTAGAATAAAAACATTGTAGGCATTAAATTTCAAATCGTTCAGACCACATCTTCATGACTTTACATATCATATGATTGGAGGCCAAACTATAAACTACGTCACTCTATTTTTGAATGATTTTTACCTCCAACCCTTCTTCTTGGTTAGGACTCGTCACAAAACCACATTACAAACTATGTCACAAATGCACACTTGTCTTCTGTTTAGAAATGGTCTATGATTAAGTCATAACTATGCTGTGCCATCCTTCTTTCTGCCTCAGCATTATGGTTTAAAATTTCATGAACCGCCAGTGTAATTGTTTCTGGATATTGTATGATTTCATCTGGCCCACCATCAACGGTTAAAACTATAACATGTTTAACTAATCCATCATTGCCGTGCCGAGTAATAGTATTTAATGTTGATATTTACCTGATCATGTATAGTAATTGTTGATTGAGAATAAGTGACATTTTCAACTTTACCAAGTCCATCTAACAAATTTACTATTCCTGCGTATATAAGGAAAAAATTTGTGTTGGGTTGCTACAGTCCAGTCATAATCATGTAATTGAATACTGTATGGCCCTAGAAGTCACGATAATTTATCTAAACAGCTAATTGATCGACAGAACGAATCGTCGATATGTTTTGAATATTTACCATGTTGTGCCCTGATCAGCATAACAATATCAAGAGATGATCTCCGTTTTGGTATTAGCCTACGATATATCATATGATAAAGATTTCATTAAGTGTTCTAACACTACGACAAACGTTACTTTGTCACCGCTCATGGGATGACGATCCATGCATAGCTATATTTATAATAGTCTTTTGTAGCTGCGGCTGTTCTCTTTTTTTCTCGATCTTCCGACATTCTCTCTAATTTCCAAGACTAGGCGTACTTAGGGTAATGTGACGCAACATTTTATAATCCCTTAATATTCACTATCAATTAGATTTAGTACGAACACTCAAATTCCATTAGAGCCGTCTGATATAACCAAAAGGTTGTTCGAGTTTTGTCGAATTGTATTAAGACGCAGAAATGCAGCACAATCGTTTCAGTGATTAATGGATAAACAGTTGGGTAGTTGGGTGCTTATTAACACATCTAAATCGTTTAAGTGAAACAATTTCGATTACATATATAGAGTTATACACCAGATAGTGTAGTGGTCATTTGTCTGCCAATCGAGACAAATAACTTTAGAAACATGCACTACAACAACGTATTAATGTTAAGAAAGCCGTCAGTGCAAGACTATATACAAAAGGTAAAAATATTCTAAAAGTTGATAACTGTCAAGTCTTGATAGAACTTTGGATTTATGCTTCTTTAATTTATCTCTTAATGATTAATGAATGATTCTTTGATGCTCTGATTAAGACCGACGAGTTTTGACTTGCCCATGGAGAATAATATGCAGAGATATAAGAGGAAGTAGTGGGTGTTTTTTTTTCAACGTCAGTCAATTTTTGGTCGTACTGAGCTGAGTGGTTATTACTATTCGACATTATACTGATCGGAAAGCTCAACTCCATCTCAGTAGTCGTACGCGATTGTTTTATATTTCTATGTTATATACGGTCTGTGGTTTGTCTACCATTTTATGTAGTGACTAATCCATATTTGGATGAGAACGCAAAAGGATATTAAGTATACGAGTGACATTTACTTTAGCTTTTTTCTCCGGCATCTAATACATAAGTGAAAATCAAGAGATAAGATAAAATAACTTCCAACTACCCTGGTTGTCAGTCAATAGTTTATTGGATATCTGGATATTTTATTGACAATATGCCATTGACTGTAATCGACTTAAACCTAGTCCATTAATCAGGAAATGAGTTTCCAGATCTTGTGAATGGGTAGTGATGGAAACGACTGTACAACTAGTCTAAGGGCTTTAAACTATTAATTCGAAGCTTTTTTTACAACTTCTACGTCTTTTAAGAATTTGCCTTGCCACATCTATTATATAAATCAAGCTGCTATATTTAGGTTGTTTACTGAAGTAGTCTTCCACTGGTGTCTTTTTCGTTCAGAGTAAAATTCACAGCTTTTAGTATTGGTCAGCTGCAAGTAATTTTTTGCCTTTTTTAGAGTTCTGAAGTTCAACAGAAGGTTTATTTGGCGTTAAAGTCACCTTCAATAATAAACGTCCTCCTAAATTCTGGAACAAGTTAATGTAATCTTCTTTCTTTAGGCTATACCGTGTCTGATTTCTGCTAATGAATTATGAATTGAACTTTGTATTGCAAACATTATTTCTTTTTAGCTAGTTTAGAACTTGGTATTGCCATCGCAGATTGAGTCGATTCAGAACTAATTTTTTTACTTTATTAAGCCTCAATGGGCAAACTGCTTGGACAGTGTTTTTAATTTTAAGGTTCCGTTGGTGTCATTTTCTTACGAGATTGAAGTAGCCTGCGCATATGTACCATTCACGCTTTACACTTAATTTCTTGCTCGATCCTTTTTGGATTACTTGTAGATGGTTTGCCACATTTTCTGCAGCTGCTTGGCAACCTCACACCTTCGGTGTTTGACTGGATGTTGCCTCTTTCAGTTAATACATTTTACTGGTTACATCTTTGCGTATGGTGGCCTTGGCCTATTTTACATTGTACTATTCTTGTACTGCCTCTTTTAAAAGCTTCGAGCATTACTCGCATGTTGAGTATGTGATGTTTTACTTTTACTCCGTAAAAGCTCCGTAAAGTTCTCGTAAAAACTTATTACACTTTGGATTTCGCCTACTATAAAAACCAAAGGTGACTCTCTTTCCTTTGTTTGAGCCTTATTTTTTAGAGCTGGGTACCGTTCGGGTGCTTGTGCTACTTCTGAAATGACACAGCCTTTCATTTTTATTTCTCTTGTTCTGTTTAGCTTTCTCCTTCCACAAAAACCAGTGCAAGCTGTCCTAGGAAATAATATCAAAAACAAACTGCTTGATCATAAAGTAGCGCTCATAGGTACGCGAATTCAATATCCATTATACATTATAATGATTTGAAAACATGTTTAGCATCTCAACATAAGTAATAATAAAGCACAAATTACAGAAATACAAAAAACAAAAATCTCGTTACAAGAGTAAAAAACTATATATAACATTACTTTATGGTGAAAGCTCTTTTAATTATAATTAAAATTTAAACTTTTCATCTTTTTGATGATGATTTTGTTTTATCATCCCCTTTGTTATTCCTCTGTTTTGTAGTTAAACTTCTGTTTGATGCCAAAAACTGCATATAATTATTTTAGCATTTTAAAAACTATTTTATTTATATTATTTTAAAAATAACATTGGAAAACTTTTCGTTTTGTTTTTGTACAAAACAAAGCACAAACAAACATAACAAGAGCATGTATATAGTAAAAAAAAAGCTTTGATGGCAGATAATGCTTTTGAAAACAGGAAAAGTTTTTTTTTTGTTTTAACAACAATAACAAGATCTTAAATATGCATACATACGTATACATAATGAAAAAGTAAAATATTTTATGATTTATATTTTAAATAATTCTAAAATGTTTAAATTAAATTAATAAATTAAAAGCTATATTCTAGTTTTGTCTAAAAATTATTTTTCTCAACAATCTGACTCCATTGGTTTCAATCAATAGCGAGCTCTTCATACTGTAAAAAACATATCGTTCGGTTCAAATCAGCATGCATAACGTGATCGAGCCAGCTAAAAATTTCATCCACGAGATCAGGATTTTTTTGTTGTACTCATCCGTCAAGGTCCAACTCTCATCTCCATACATGACAACGGGTCTGATCAACACTGTGTACAGATTCAACTTATCCACCTTTGCAACATATTTTGATTTTGGAAGTGGGTGAAGAGGATATAAAGACAGATTGCTAGTGGTAAGACTAACCTTGATTATCTTTCCCACACTGTTATCGTGAATAAACGTATGACTCGATCAATCGAAATCTAGGAATACCTGGAGTACATCGCGAGATTTTTCGTAGTACTTGGAAAGAATCATTCGAAGTGGGAAAACAAGAAATCAGTTAACTCATCGAATGAAAACCAAGATATCGTTAAATGTCACTAGCAGTAATCTGTGGAGAAGGTATAAAAAACAACAGTTTCAGTCATCTTCCAAATACTGCTCGGAGTTTGCATTGTTCCAAATTTATATTCAGAACAGAGAATACCTCGGAAAAACCTAAAATTACGTCTATCAAATTTAAAAGGTTACTGTTCTTAAAGTTGGTCCTATCTATATCCATTGGAAGGACTGTGAAGTACTTACCAATAAACTTCGATTCGGTTTGCCTTAAGTTAAGCAAAAAATTCTAAGACGACCTGACATTACAACCCAGACGTTTCACTATGCCTCATCCAATTATGATGAGGCTGACATTACTGCTTGGTTGTCAATACTATCTTGGTTGCCAATACTGCCCAAACATTGTTCACTTTATATCAAACTGGTAGTTTGATCGAAAAATGCTATTGCTGACAAGATCTTAATATTGTTGCGTTTCTACATTTATCAGACCTTCACAGAAGAATTGCGTTTTATATTCCCTTGTTCTCCACGGGTTGTACGAATTCTGTTGATAACCGATACGATCTCACATCTTGGACAACTCGAGCCCGGTCTTTTGAAATCAACACATGGTCAATTTGGCTTCGGAGTATTTTGCGAGGATTCTGAATGAGTCTTTATCTGATGTACACAGGCCATTAACAGGTTGACCAACCTCATGTGCAAGCGAAGCTTACACACTCGATTATCAACTGCCTCAAAGTTCAACACAGCCTTTTTACCTGTGGTCTAATGAGTTATCCAACTCCAAGATTCCGAGGTCTCCACTGTGTAGCAATGTAAAGCCTTGGCACACAAGTTCTTCACATTTATGCCATCGAGTTTCTTGAAGCGCTAGATTTTTTTTTTATGATTATTTAGCACTTAGTATAGTAAATATATTTATCCTTAATATGACTGTTCTTGCCCAACAAACACACAGCACTACTAATAATAAGGATGGGAAGGAATTAGGAAGGATGGAGTTTGGAAAGGACTCAAGCTACATACTTTTGATATTAAGTTTAAATATCTGTAAATTATACGCCAAGGGAAACGCTCCACAATTCATCTCATTCCACATTAACGCACTCCGAACAAAAAACGAGTTCTGGAACCCATTGGTCCTGGCGAATTTAATTTCCAGATTATATCTGTGTAAAGGTCTTCTGAATTTGCACGTGGGTCTTGATAAACCAGACATAAGTTCGTAAAGTTCCGATGAGCAATGACCATGAAAGTGTTTGTAGAACACACATAAAGCTCCCACATTCCGCTTGTGGAAAGAGAATCGAGATTTGAAGATAAATTTACATCCGCGCTCATTCGAGATGTTTGGCCTTAGACTCGATCGAGTGCAGCCAGATGTGTTTTTGGTGCTCCAGCCCAAATGTGAAAATTATACTCTAGTCTGGGTCTTATATAGGTCTTGTAAATTGAAAGTGTTTCAGATGGTGTAAAATAAAATTTGCATGGTCGTAGAAATCCAAGACATCTATAGCTGCACTAATCGCTGCTATGTTTATTTGTTCATTCCAGGACATTTGCTTTGTTAAACTCAATCCGAGAATCGAAAATGAGTCAGATGTAGCCAAACTGGATTCGCCTATCAGTAAAGAAAGCGAATAGTCATCATTTCAGCCAGAAAAAACGCAGGATTGAAATTTGTTGGGATTGAATTGAAACCTGTTGGCTTCACCCCATTCCAGAAATTGTAATTTCATCATTGATGAAAATTAGAAAAAACAGTTGGAGAAAGGACGGATCCTTGAGGAACTCAACCCATAGAATTAAAGAATCGTGAAGGCCAACTGCCCTCAGTTTGCACAGTAAACCCTTCTGCCACACACGATCAAATTCATTCGAAATATCAAGCGCAATGACTTGTGATTCACCAGATTGATGTATACTCCTGTTCCACTTTTCAGTGATGACGTTAATTAAGTCTCCGGCTGAGCGTCCTCGGCGAAAACCATACTGACGATCTGAAATTAGGTGGTGATTTTCCAAATAATTCATCAGTTGAAAATTGATTATCGTCTCAAGTATACTTTGGAAAGCACCGAGCCAAAAGCGATTGGACGATAATTCGAAGGGTCCGACTTGCTGCACTTTTTCGGCACGGGATGTACGTTAGCAATTTTCCAAATGGAAGGAAAAATGCCAGCAGCCATAGATCGGTGGAACAAACATGAAAGTGACTTTACAACTATATTTGAGTACAATTTTGGGAATACCATCCGGACCGGCTGACTTGTTGGGTTTAATGTTTGCAAGAACTTTGGCGACAACTCTAGGCTCATGTTTCAATATAGATACTCTTTTATACAAGTGATATGGCCGTCCAACGGGACAGGTGTTTCTTAGTGACTGACGTTTGATATTCATTCTCGTGTCTGGGTATACTTCGTGCGTGGATTCATTGTTATTTTGCCAGTATCCAATTTTTTTTGTTTGTTGATATTTTGCTGTGGTGGTTCTTATGTTTCGATTTTCAAGGATGCCTCCTGCCAGCCACAGGACTAAAATAAACCATAGACTTTTTATATCGAGACTATAGCCACACAATAAATTGTGTATGCACCTTGGCTTATATACCTGTAAGCGCGCACATAACGATGTAAGGAGTAAAGTTTTCAAATTAATTTTACTTAAGTTGTAACCTTAATCGGAAAATATTGGGGTTGACAATTTCTTATTTTCGTTTCTTTAAACTTATTATTTTCATCCTCCCTTATTATGTTTCTCTTCTATATACACAATTTATTCTATTACTATGAGTGAAATAAAATTAAATCTTATATTTATCCAATAACCCTTTTATTCATTTTTATCCTTCTTGTTACATTTTGTTGTTATTATTCTAAGAGATTTTCGTTATTTTTTTTCTGTTTTACTTTGTGAACGTATATATGATGCGCTTCCAAAAGCGCTTCCTTCCAAATTGGGAAAATTATTTCCGTTTCATTTTATTTTGCTCCACTTTCTTATATTGTCTTAGTACTGTGTATCTATGTATGTATATATGTACATGCAGAAAGAAAGACGAAAAAGATAAACAATGGGAGAAAAATATATTTAAATGAAAATCTGGAAATATAAGCGTAGAGTATCTACTGTGAGTGTGTGTGTATATAGATAAGAGCCGGTGACGAGAAAAATGAATATCTTAACTTCGGGTGTACGTATATTTAGATACAATAGCAACAAGCATCATCAGCATGAGAAGAGAAAACATTTAATTCACGTAGATGCAATATACGAGACGTGATTTTTGTTTTATCCTACGTCTTTGAACGACTTATACGTGTCCCAAAACAACCCCTTTCAATACATAAAATCTATCAAGCATATTGTACCATATATGTACAAAGCACCCAGTCACATATACATACAAGCATATCGAGACACTATATTTTTCGGTTATTAGTTAAAATGAATACTCAGTTTTATATATTCAATTTTTGGTAATTCATGCCACAGACTTTGATTTTTATATGGCATTTTCGTAATTTTTCCCGTTCGTGTATTTTTCACAATAATATGTAAGGTAAACCAAAGGTAGAAATACAATTTATTCGTTATATTGTATATATGAAGACATGTACTATATGTAATATTGTGCAGCTTTTAGTTGATCAAACATTTCGTACACGTTTTTAATTATGGTAAATATTCAACATATATGTACATACATATTCTATGCATCAATATACTGGGGTACATATATGTAATGTTCAGATGAATCTAACAATTTATATTATTTCGACTATAATCCATGGAAATATTGGAGTCGTGCAAATGTTTGGGAATCGGTTCAATTTTTCAACAAATGCTGTTGATATGTACAAGATGCTTTTTGGATAAATTCCAAATTAGTTTGTTATATAAAAATGGTTATCAGTTATTGTTTCAGTAAAAAATTAATTAAACACCAGGTTTATTTTTTTTACACAATCTCTAGTGTATCTGTTATAATTTATAATTATAACAGATACACTAGAGGTTATTAGAGATGCTTTCATTTTTATATTCGAAACTCGATAACCCATGTTGCCGAATAATTTTATGAATTAAAATGTTCCTGATTGTCGTTTTTAGGGGTTGATTACACTCTAGGTGGGTTAATCAATCACATGCTTGGAAGCAGGATGGTTAACTCGGATCTGAGGTGGGTGGCTAAAGGAACCTCGAAGAGAGTTGTCCTGTCTCTGCTTCTCTGGAACATAGCAATCAATGGGTTTATGCAGACGACGAAACAATAGCTGTCTCTGGTAAATATTTAAGTACGGTAGAGAAGGTAAACCAAAATGCCCTCATCATCATAACGAGGTGGGCCATCAGAAGTGGACTGGCAATTAGCTTGCCCAAAAATCAACGTACTATTTTCTAACAAGTATAAGATTAATATAGCAAGGTATTCGTGCAGAAACGCCATTGGAAAGAAATAGGTCCTGAATTCGAAGCTGGTACACTGGCTTATAACTACCGTAGCAAAACCTGTACTTTTGTATGAGGTGAACGTGTGGTGGCTAGCTCTTGATAAAGTAACGTACAAAAACGGGTTTGAAAAGGTACAAAGAACGGCCTGCATGCTTATAAGCGGGGGCTGAAAAAACACCTGCACGGAGGTCATGTTTTACCTGCACCCAGTCGATATTTAAGGTAAGCCGATGGCGGGGATTTCGGCCACCTGACATATATCAGTGCAAATGTTTTCAGACAAGTCACTAGACGATAATTAGATTGCTAAAGAAGGAACTGGCGCATCTAGACTACGTTACACTAACTTTGTGCTTCGAGAAAAGATTTCAAACTTCCTGCCCTCAAGAGAATCTTGAAGGAGTGAGTCGGTTGCGGAAACGGAAGCATTGCAATTCTCGACGAATGGCTCCAAGCTACAAGATAAAGTAGGAGCTGGAGTTTTCACTAATAAATTAAAAGTAGATTTATTCGTTCGTCTCCCTGATCACTGCAGCGTGTACCAGGCAGAGGTGATTGAGAAGACCCTACATTGGTTTAGACATAATTTGGTACCCTCGACTAATATCGCAATTTATGTGGGTAGCCAGGCGATAATTAAGTCACTGGACTCTGGTTCTCTGACGTCTATAGTGGCATTGGGTTGTCACTTGTCTCTGAATGAGTTGAGTGAGCATTTAAACATTCAAATTGTCTGGACACCGGCTACTCGGTCGTTATGGGGAACTGCAGGGCGAACGAACTAGTGCGGCATGGTACAATTCTCCAAATGCTACCGGAAAGGGCAAAGTTAGGGAAACCCATTAAGGCACTCAAGTCTGTGCTAAATAAGGAGGCAGAAGCCCCAGCGAATAAAAGGTTGACAAACACTCTCTCATTAAGGGAAGCAAGGCAAGTCTGGCCAAAGCTGACTTGAAACGCTGAAGATAATGATCTCCCTACGAAGACGTGAATTAAAAACGATAGTGGGGATTCTCACAAGGCACTGCCTTCTTGGAGAACATGCGAGGAGGCTAGGACTTAAACGAATTTTTTTTTGCAGAAGCCGTATGAACGAGGAAAAGGAAGAGACGGTAGTTAACTTTCTGCTCATGCCCGGCTCTGGCACACAAAAGTCATGAATATTTGGGAAAGTTCTTAATGGACTGCGTCTCTGATCTCGAAAACTGTAAGGTGCGAGACTTATCACGCTACATAAGTAGCTCGAATTGGTTCTCATAAAGGTAATAGGGAAGTACGATCCTGTGGAATCAAAACGGGCCGTCGATTGTTTAAGTGTGCTGTAGCAGCTACTCAACCTAACCTAGCCTAATATCCCTCAGTCCATTTTGGATGCAACCTTTTTCATTTAAAATATTGTCACTGACAAATTTATTAGGTGAAGGTAAGAAATCTAAAATATGTTGTTAATGGAGACGAATTAAACTATTTCCCTTCTATTTTAGCCCACGGAGCTAAATTAACTCACTTGTTTAATGCTGTTATTAGATTATGGCATGTTCCTTCCGCCTGGAACGTTGAGGAAGTTATTGTTACCTAAACCACTCACAATAAAGCTTAAAATTATCATCCGATATTCTTACTCCCTATCATTTCAAAGCCAATGGAGAATCTACTCTTGAGGAGAATAAAGCCAATAATAAAAAAAAAGAGGCCTAATATCGGATTATCACTTTGTATTCAGATTCAAGGATTCACAGCATTACAGATATTCACAGAATCACAAAAAAGTGCGATCAAGTTCACAGAATTACAGATATTATATAAAAGGCGTTAGTAGATAAACAAATTTGTTCGACCTTATTTCTGGATATGGCTACAGCTTTCGATAAGGTATGGCACGAGGACTTAAATAAACTAAATGTTATACTTCCGGGACCATATGTTCATCTTTTTAGATAATATTTATCCGAAAGGCTTTTTAGAGTAAGACAAGTAGATGAGTATTGTGGATTGAGAGTGGTAAGGGCAGGAGTCTCTCAAGATAGTGCTCTGGACCTGGTCTTACACCTACTATATACAAGTGATATCTTCCTCCTCCTTTTCTATACAGCTTTTGCAAAAGTTATTTTAAGTCCTAGCCTTCTCGCATGTCCGATCATGGTAGCTGAGGATACCGTTATACTAGCAACAGGGCAAACTGTGGAAGAGGCGGAGAATAAACTTCAATTGCAAGTGATGAAATTTGCCGAAGGACCAAGCGATGGAAAATCAAACTTAAAGCCAATTTGGCTATATGACATTCAGCTTGAAGGTTATACTATAAACACTAACATCAAATCACATTATAGTTGAGTTTTTAAGAATTCAGATGTAAATTGTTGATTAGTCTAGAAAGCCTAGTATTAATAATAATATTTTAGCCAAGAAAACCAGAAATAGTCCTCGTTGACTATTGATATACAAATAATGCTCAAAAGCTTACTGGTATGACGAATTGAGTCATTTTGTAATCGAACTGAATAACTTTTTTAAATAACTGCAGTAAACATTGTGCTTTTATCCGCCATAAGTTCGTAATACTGTTGAAGTCACTATTAAGCTGTCACTATGTGGAAGTCACTATTCTTAGAAAAAAATTAAAATTATGTTTTGAATTTTCTTACTGTGATAATCACTTCAATGTACTCTAGGTAAAGTTCTATATGACTTCATGCTATATCAATATCAGATTTATACGTATACCATCTGTCCACGATTCAACTACACTGTCACCTGTCCAGAAGCTCCAATACCTTAAAAGCCTCTTTCAAGAAGAAGCTACTAGTCTTTTGAGACATTTCACGATAACTGAAGAAAACCAAGTTGAGGCAAAGGTAAGTTCGAAAACGCTATACCATGGAACGTGTTTATTTCTAACTTCGTGGATCAACCTGCACTAACCTCTGCAAATAATACGAATATAAAAAAATTACTGGGTACTTCGGATGCAATTGAGCGTGGTCTTAGAGCATGGGTCCGCCTTGCGAAGATAGACTTCTGGCTATTATACACACTAAGTAACAAATTAAATAGCAAGTCAAAGAGTCTATGGGCTTAAGAAACTGCTGATACAGAATCTCCATTTTTGGCTGATTTTTCGAGTTTTTACTGCGTCGTGCTGATGCCTTAGATTGATTACGAATTGGTTCTGATTGATTTCGAACTGGTTCGCAATGTTAGTTTATCTAATAAACCAAGTACATTTAAAAATCATTTCTCTATACAAGATTCAAAATTATAATAATGACACGAATAAATAAAGACGCAACAACGATGTTTGAACTATTTCAGCGACAAACATCCAGTATTCAGATGTCTGAATATCAAAAGTACAGTCTGTTTTACCCATTGCCAGAACAGAGGTTATCAGTTCTTCAGAACAATCAATAGCTGATTCGCTCTTTTGGACTCGGGCTCACAAGTAAGCTTCTTTACTGAGTCATTACTTTGCCGTCGTGATCTACCTCGACATTAGGAAAGAATCCTCATCAAAGATGTTATACACGAGCGTAACTATAGAGGAATCACAACTATCCTATAACGTTAAGTCTCCATCAGGA
The DNA here is from genome assembly GCA_963932295.1 of Tipula lateralis. Lineage (NCBI taxonomy): Eukaryota > Metazoa > Arthropoda > Insecta > Diptera > Tipulidae > Tipula > Tipula lateralis. Next base: position 24,790,579 of record OZ010738.1, on the reverse strand, counting down.
TCAATTTTTACTTTCAAAGTGATTAGCGTTACAAAGTTACCACAGATTAAAATTGATGACTTAATTTTAGACGGGTGGAAGAATTTATCAATGGCAATATATTCGAAAAAAATGTTGTCTTTATCTGTTTAGTACCAAAAGTGTTCCTTACAGAATCAGAAGCAATTTATTAGGTGAGAAATAGGTATTTCAAGAAAAAACCTGAAAGAGAACCAACAGACCTTTCTAAATTTTCGACTAGAATTTTTAATATGTTAATGGAGAGTTAATCATTTTATTCTCTCCCGCATAGCGTAATTGAGGTTGTCATTAGGAAGCAAGTGCGAGTGAAATTAGACATGCAGAATTAATTTTAAATATACCACTCAGGTGGCGCAGTGGTTAAAGCAGCGGCAGTTAGAGCGAAAGGTACCGGGTTCGAATAGGGGCACGATGCAAAAGAAATTTTTCACCATGAGATTACGATCTGTGGTGTGAAAGAACACAACTATGACCCCCTGTTCCCTGTTGGAGTGCAGAACTCATTTTTGAGTCCCAAAACAGATTAGAGATTAAAAAAAAAAACAAAAAAAAAAGACTTTTAAATGAACTTGACTTTTAAATGAACTTCTAACAACTTCACATGAGAATGGCGTTTGATACTCAAGTTCATAGTACTTTTACGTTCACATTATTAACCAGGCATAGTATCCAAGTGCCGGTCATCCAAATAGCTAGTAAACCGATAGGAATTTCTTCAATCCATGTGGCCTAGCAATAAACAGTTTATCAACAAGTTACATAATGGACAAAACAGCAAGAAATATAGAAAGAACTAAGAAGTACCGCATAAATTGAGGCCATGAGAGATAAAAATATGCCACTCGCTTTCTAGGACAATAAAGACAATACCTATAAAGGGACTAAAATCTTAAACTCCTCTTTAAGATAAAGAAGAAATGTGCTTATGTGTTTCGAAAAAGAAGAAATGTGCTTATGAATTAGTTAGTACCTGGGTAAAAAACATTTAGATCGATTCTTTAGATTATGCTCTAAGAAATTTGGTCAAATTGTGATGTATGAATTATATACAAAATAACAATTTGACACTAGTGTGCTAAAATGAGTCTGAGATGAAACTAGTATAAAGGTTAACATAATAATTTCGTAAAATTTATCTTGAGAGACTCAATTGATGATATAAATTAGGGACATGCTCAATGACTATTTTTACATCTTAACAATGCAACTTTAAGTATGTGCGCGTTTAGAGAACAACTCCAATAAATTGCAAATTATATCACGCTACAATCAATTAATAAAATCGATATTTCTTGTAATTCACTAGTACTGTCGCGTCACGACTAAACGTATATATACGAATCGCATAAATGAACATCAAGTCCGGTAAGCATATGCCGGATGAGAGTTATTAGATCCTATTCTATCACATAGTCGTTCAATGACGTCATTGTCAGATCGAAATCGGCTTATTGAATTTTACAAGATCAAGCAATAACAACTCCTTTACATAGTTTAAGGAGTTTATTACATATAAAGCTTTTTACAAACTAACGCTTTTTTATTTGTTAAGAATTATACGACAAATAAGCTTTTGGTTGGGTAAGAATCTTCACAATATTTGGTATTATTTTCATATACCATTTCAACACCACCATCTGTAAAAAAAAACAGTTGGGTATTTATCTTAAATCACCAAAAGCTCAGCTTACCAATTCAGACCAAATAACATTGGAGCACTCAATTAAAAAAATCATATGGATAACATTTATGTATTCAACAAATTGCAGTTCTAAATAATATAAAAACCTTCTCCTAATAATCAACAACATTCAATTTTAACTATGCATTGATCCATGCACCAGCTATCTGAATCCGTGAGTCAAGTAAATATTATAAATTAAATTAGAACCACAAAGACTTCCACCATTTTGTTTGTTGGGTGGCTGTTAGCGCACTTTTAGACCGGCGATTATCCGTTGTGATACCATCAATGTGCATAGTTCCATGTCAGCTTATAGTACTGACATGGACGATGGCATGGCCCTTGGATTCTAAACTCAACAGGAGATCCAGATCTGTTTTTTCACACCGGCGATCGCACTGCCCAGTAACAATCGATGGTGAAAAATCCCATTTTGGATTTTGCCCCTATCGAGATTTGAACTCTGTCCCTCCCGATCCAACTGCGACAGATTTAACCACTGCGCCACCTGGGCGGTACTTCCAATCTCAACATAACTGTAATACTAAATACGATCAACATTTGCAATATGGGTGAAAAACATCTAATTCAACAATTCATTTCCTTAACCTGAATGTGTGTTTCCGGATCCAGGTCTCCATTATTAAAGCTTCTGTATAAAAAGCATATTCATTGAAGACTTATTGTTTATCATCAAGAAGCCTCATTGCTTTCCAGAGTGCGTTTTTTTAATTATATGGAACAAGTATTATTAAGAATGATGCACTAGTAATGGCTATATGCACTAATAAAACGAACTATGCACTAATAGACCGAGTTACATTTCAGGACTAATATTTACGTGTCAAAATTAGATAAGAGATAAAGTTTATAAATTGTATAATACGATTTTTACGCCAAGATCAACAATACATCATTCGTTCAACAAAACCGTTGTGTTTTAAACTTAACCACCCAAAGCTTAGTTAAACAATGCACATTATTATAATGCTGCTTTTATATGGTATACAGCATTGAATAACTAATTTGTTCAAAGATAATATTAAAGCATCCCACTGAAAAAATTTGAGTAAGCTGCATTTTCCATGTGCGTCCATGATCCCTTGACATGTAAATATCTGACCGGCTTCAAGTCTCAAATTTGAAAGCTTCTGTAAACAACAGCATGCTCATTTGTGACTTAGATAGTTCTCCTTAAATTCTGATTCCTTTCCAAATGTAAATTTCTTTTTAAATTTATGGATTGCGCATAGTGGTGAAAAGTCTAATCAAGCAGCACTGCGTGCTATACAATTATTGTTTTTAAGCTCGTTCCAAGCCACACCTTGAATTCTCTTTCGACTGCAGATTGGGTAGATCTCGATTTTCATTTAAACTTAAATATATAGATAAATTCGACAAAGGTAGTTTGATTAGCATGTAACGTTCAAAATTAAGTGCTTTGCCAATAATTTCAAAAGGCATTTCACAATTAAATCGATTCACTATATACCAATATTTACAACTAAATTACGATAGTTTTTTGCTATACTTTCATTAAAATAAATTTTTAATTTTCTTTCGTACTCGTCTCTTATATACAATACATAAACAGACATGCATATCCATTATATATATAGTGTATGTCGAAATGCACACATAAATACGTATATAAAAGCTCGTACAAAGTAGAACAGGGTGGAGAAAGCATCTCCATATTAAATTATAAATTAACCATATATGTATACAAGTATATGCATGTTGTTCTACCAAATTGCATATTAAAAGCTAATAAAACGATAAATATTAGGTTGGTTGTAAAATATAAGTTTTAAAAGCTAATCAGTAGGTAAGAAATATATTTTTTATAAATCGATTTGATTTCAATCATACATAAAGGATTAAACAACGTATGCAATTTTAGAATTACAAAGTAGAGTTTTGTATAAAAAATGTAGCATAAATTGGGAAAGCTTTTTTTACTGTACATGTACGAACTATTATCTATGTTATAGAGTAGTTATATGTAATTAATATAATTCAAGTAAATTATTCAAAAAATCTAATATTATTTTAGAAGACGAAGAAGAACCAACTACTATAATGAAATATGGTTATGAGTTTTCTTTTAGAAAATTTAATTTTAAAACCCATAAAGATATACATATTCACACAAACAATAACAATGAAAATGAGCTTTTGAAATAACGATGAATTTATAAATCTTTTCAAAACTATATACGTATGCATATATATGTATGTGCATAAAGAGCTTTTAAGTTTGTTGGTATAATAATAAAATCCAACTTCTAACTATAGTATTATTATATTATGTCTTAAGATTTCTATTTTTATTGTGTATGTACGCCATCAAGTACATATACGAGTAATAATAATGAATGATAATAACATATAAATTATAGTTAGATAAGAATTTAATTCAAGATATATTGGCCATATACATAAGTATATACTTCAAAGCATATCACAAGCTGGATTTGAATACCCTCAAATACAGACCACAGAAGTCACTCCTGAGGAATAGAAAGTGGCCGTGTTATGCCCAATATTTAAGAAGGGTGATCGCTTGATTGTGAGAATTATCGCTGTCCTTTGCACAGCATACAAGTTACTGTCGTACATTATCTTGGGAAGAATTTCTCCTCTGGCAGAAGAAGTTATCGATGAATACCAGGGAGGATTCTATCCAAATCGGTCAATCATTGATCAATTTTTTTTGCTACGAATGATTCTTTCCAAGTATTACGAACCATTGTAACGTGAAAAAAAAATCGAAGCTAGGCGCTAGTCTACCAGCAGGTATGTTCGGCTTTGCTCTTGTATATGAGCGAGTGGACTCGGGCGGGGTAGCCAAAAATGTCACCAGCAAAACCATCAAGCAACTTGAATTATATCAAGGTGATTGTGCGGATCAGAAAGATAATTTGGGATCGGGAGTGATCCCAAATTATCACTTGTATTGCAGTTTTGCGTGTACTTCTCTGCTGACACGTTGTCTCGATTGCTCCAGCAGATAGGCATCATCACTGTCTGCTACTTCGTGCTAATATTTATTCATATATTGGGGGGCTATTATCACACTCCAAACACATTTGGAGCTATGATCACACTACAAACACAGTTCACGAATAATTTGACTTTTGCAGATCTCTTTTTTTTTATCTTTACCACAATACTCTTAACACAAAAAAAAAGCAAATAAATGTGCACATCCAAACGAAAGGAGAAAAGAAAAAAACACCTAAGCTAAGACATTACAAATTCACATTTATTACATTATATGACCTTACACTATCTTATAAGATATTAGCTATAGAAAGAATATAACAAAACAGTCTGAATACGAAAATTTTCTGCCTGTCATCCAACTTTTCACTTTTCTATCTTCTTATTTATTCCTCTCGTTTCGTGTTTTTCCGCCGTCCACTTTGACGGTCCAAATTATAAAGTTCCTCTCAAGTTTTTCCGCTGACCATCTCGTTTTGCCCCCTCTGGTGAGTGTTCCGCGAATCCCAGATTTCATCAACTTGAGATTTTCGCATCATTTCGAAAATCTTGAGTGTGGCTTGGCACATTTTCTGCCGTACCCATATCTGCCATCTATTTTTTTTGTTTTTCTTCCAATGTATTTTCTCCGCCGGAATCATGGCTATTTATTCTTCTTACGGTTTCTGGCACCTCTCTCGGTGGTTTCTCGCAGCATTTTTGTCATAGAAAATACAAAAATGGTTAATGCACTGGCTTAAGCTCAACATCGACTTTTGTTTTTTTTTTATCGATGCTATACAGGTGAGTTCTGTGTGGCGTAAGGTCTTAGGACCGCCCAGGTGGCGCAGTGGTTAATGCTGCGGCAGTTGGAGCGGGAGGTACCGGGTTCGAATCCGATTCGAGGTAGGATGCAAAATGGGTTTTTCACCTTCGATCGTTTGGGCGGTGCGATCGGTGGTGAAAAATGAACATATCTGGATCCTCTGTCGTGTTTAGAATCCTTGAGCCGACCCATCTTCCATGTCAGTACTATAGGTCCGACATGGAGCTATGCAATACGCAGATGGTTCTACGAAAAGACTCGGACCTAGAGCCGTATAGAGTGGTATCACAACGGATCAAAATTGGTCTAAGTGTGCGATAGCAGCCACAACAACTTAACTTTAAACTTAAGGTCTTAGGAGATGGATGAGAGCATTGACTGCACGTGGGAATTGATCAACTATTATTCTAGCTTGCTTGGTAGCTTTGTTTAACCGATTTAGCATGCCATACATAGCAACGCTACACCATCTCGCGATGTTACCCACGCATTCATTAATTTCAAGAAGACATTTTACTCATCAATCGAGGAAGACTATGGTATGCACGTGAATATTAAGGTTTGCCAAACCAATACGTACATCTGGATAAAATGACAGTATAACGCAATTACAATGCTGTGTCAAAATTAAGAATAGTCTATCGAGAACTTTTGCAATTACTTCTGGCGTTCGACAAGGAGATGCGCCGTTTAAAGGAGTAATGAGATTCAAGTATCTTAGATCTCTCATTACTCACGATAATAGTGTGGGAGAGGATATCGAGGATAACCTTGCCCCTCGCAATCGAGCTTTATATTCGGTAAGTTCACTTCTGAAATCAAAATATCTTGCAAATACGGATAAGCTGAAATTGTACAGAGTGTTGATCAGACCCGTTGTCATGTATGTCACGGCGTATACTTTATAGTCACCTGATCACAAAAAAATGTTTGGTTTACTATTAATTCTGAAGAAGAACATTAAAAACGATTGTTCCCAATTATAATACTTCGTGCATTGAACATTTATTTGTCTAAAGTTGCATATGTGCTTCAAATCGTTGTGTGTATCGTCAACAAGTTTTTCAAGAATTGTTTTGTAAAAGTGTTATGAATAGAAAACCATTAACAATAAACTTCGCAGATTATATGTTGTATATGTCTGTGTTTCTGTCTCTTAATATAATAAAGAAAACTGTATAGAGCAATAAGTATATATGGGAAAGTTCAAGATGATGTATTATCGTATATATAAGGATGTACGAGTGTATATATATAGTTATATAGTTGTACAATAGTGCAAGAATATAAAAACAACTTGAAAATTTACTAGAGCATATGTCTCTAAAAACAATTATAAAAAGGTCGGAACATTCGAGTAAAATATACGTAACCGTATATACAACAGGTGTTAAAAGTCAAATTGCTTGGAATTTGCGGTTGAGACATATACTATATACTTGTATAGGTTGTTGTATAAATAAGAAATACTGAATTTTTTGGTTGGTGAGGTACTTAACAGCATCGTTTAGATTTCTCAATTTAAAAGGAATTGATAATATATAACTTGAACTTGTGGAACAGATTTATTTCTGTGTTTATTCGATAGAAAAGTTTTTTACATTAATGTTTAAATAAAATTTCGTCCATGTGGCTACCACTTCTGGCACATACGTGGAATCTGGAAAACAAATTTTCACAAACTCTTCGCAGAATTTGCGGCCATATTACGCTAATTACATCTTCAATGGAGTTAAATCACACGATAGTGATGGCCAACCACTACGCGAAATTATTATTTCATCAAAAGTTTCTTTGATGAACCACATGTCACCAAGATTAATGACTAATCGAGTAACGAATGCGACAATTTGTGCTTCAGTCCATTTGGTGAATTGGCGACGCATACGCTGTTCGTTTGGATTCAGTTCCGTAAAAGTAGAATCTTGAAAGCTTTTAAGCCAAGAAATCTTCCATAAAAAGAAGGACACAACCCCAGATGCGGAAAACGGCGACGAATTGATTGATTTGGATCTTTTTCGATGCTTTCGATGTAACTATTAACTGTTAAATGGGTTGTCAAATAAAGCAGTGTTGCCAGTGTTGTAAGTTGTGAACCTCTAAAAAAACACCATTTATTATACCACGTCTTTATACCTCCATATTCTATTGGTATCGTTTTGATTTGAGACTACTCACCACTTTTTGATCATTATCTAGTAAGTATTTCCTACATGATGCAAACACCTTTCATGACCTGCAAGGATATTGATAACCATATAAGTAGAAACCAAGACTTGTTTGTGAACTGTAAGAGACTAAAAAAAAACTCGAACGTTAAAAATCATGGGAATATTCACGCATCGCTTCTACGCCAACGACTACACCCAAATACTCGCATTTCTACGAACAAAATCTGTATGTAGTGAAACCAGCTCATCTTCTTCCCCCACCCTATTTTCCAGATTGTTTCTTCTAAATGTCATCTGTTTCGATCGATGGTGCACCACTTTTCTCACGAGCACTTTCAGTGTTATGAAAAACCAAAAATTGGTTCGATTTCTGGATCGCTTTTGAATAAGATCAGTTTTTAAAACGTATTGATTCGAATCCTGCCTAAAATATGGGAGAAATTTCGTTAAAGACTTATTTTTCAAAAGTTTTACCAATTATGACCAAAAACGAAGAACAACATGTGAATATCAAAATCGCTCAGGATTACTTACTGGCAAGGTAATATTATTTCATAAAACCCCTTGAAATATGCTTATATGGTATTGCACTTAAAACATACCAAAGAAAGTTTAACCACTAATTGATTTAAAATGAGAGAGGCTCAGATTACCAATCATGCATCAGATCTTATCTCATTCAACATCTCTAGATCGAATTGCTGATGTAACGAGTAAACACTTGAAGCACTTGACAAAGCATGGCAAAATCATAATCATACATGTCCGAGAAGCACTTCCGAGTAAGATATGAGAATAAATACTCCCAAGCAAAAAAACAAAATGGCAGGAGTACCACGGGGGTGTTCTTGGGCCGATCCTTTATCTCCTATATACTATAGGGATATACAAATTACAGAAGTAACACTTTTGCCGAGGAGACGAAAATACTTGCAACAGCAAAGAATGTCAATGACTTCAATTGTAGATTAAAGACGGCTACTAATCTGATATGTAATTGGGCAAAGAAATGGTGAATTACATTCAAAGAAGCAAAATCAATCCAAGTAAACTTTATACAAATCTAAAAGTACGCTCGAAGTCAGTCTTTTAGCAGTACCACATGCAACCACTTCTCAATATCTCGTCATACATAAAATCTACATAAAATAAAGAAAAATCTATTGGCTATTATGTAGACAAACTAGCGATCCAAAGCAAACTTCTGTTATACAAACAAATTCTGAAACCTGTATAGTAGCCAACTCTGGGGTTGTGCCAAAAAAACAAATATCAAAATCATACAAACTGTTCAAAGTAAAATCCTACGAGGCATTGTTGATGCATCGTGTACATTCGAAACGACAACTTCCTCAAGATCTAAAGATCAAGTTTGTCGCTGATCAAATTAAACATCTGCACCAGCGTAAAAATCTGGATATACGCTGTATGCTAACTACCACAAAGAGATTGCAAAGAACCAAACCAATGGACTTATCACGACCAGCAAGTAGACCTACTGGTGAATAATCCGATCAGGAACTAGACAAAACTATGGATATACGTTACTATAAAATGTTAAGAACTAAATGGATCTCGGTCGAAATATAACGAGTCTCGATCGAAATATAACAAAATTGAAAATAAAAATTGTCAATCTCCGAAATAAGAAAAGAAATATTCGGGACATACCACTACTAAACTAATCTTTCAATTGATCCATGGAATCAAAAAGATTAAATTTGCCGATTCTCGAAGGAGAGAAAGACTTTTTAATTTGAAAGTAGAGAAATGGTTTTAGTACTCGATAAATTTTTATTCTGCGAAGCTTAACTTAAAGCTTTTTTATATGACATAATATGATATGGCTATATATTTGTTATTTTCATTGTTCTAATTTCAAGGTAAGATTTTATAACACTCAAGTTTTAGGTTTTTATAACACTCAATTAAATAACTCAGAGTTGGAACTAGTTTCAGTTTAAATTTTAAAAACTAAACATTTTTACTAAAGCTGATATATCTGGTACCGAAAGAAATATTTCTGGTTCTTTCTGGTACATAAAGAAATATTCCAGCTTTTGCATATCCACTGATTATAAATTGATGACCTAGGTTTAATCGTCATTGAAACTCTTAAAGTTAAATATATATATATATATATATATATATATATATATATATATATATATATATATATATATATATACATATATATATATATATATATATATATATATATATATATATATATATATATATATATATATATATATATATATATATATATATATATATATATATATATATATATATATATATATATATATATATATATATATATATATATATATATATATATATATCAATTTGAAATAATTTATTTTTTCCCTTATTATCCTGAAAAATATATAATCGTGGGGGCATTTTTTATGTAAACCTATCTTTACCATATAATCCATATAATCTCAATATCTAAATTTATTTTAAATGCTTACATGTGATTTTTATCCTCCCGGATGCTAAATTTATGAGTATGATAAACATAACATAACATTTATAGACTCATAACACTTTTTATTTTACTACATAGATCTTTTAAAAATCACACGAAGCACACAAACCTATTGGATGGAATTTTTCTCCAAAAAAAAAAAATGGCAGTTAAACCATATTAATAAAATTCTTATTTCACATTTTTTATACTCGTAGTTATTTTGGCATCATTTCCTGCTAAGTCTATTTCGATCATATCATTTGAAATCTTATACATATATGTATATAGATATATACGAAGGATATAATACACCATATAAAATAAATATAAAAATAAAGTAAACTGATCAATTTATTCTCATCACCATCATCAAAAGCATCATCATTTTTGTGTGTGTCTCGTTTCATATTATATCGTACTGACATTAGAAATGAACTCGCCTCCGTGTATTTCTAACAAAAATACTTCGTATAAAATGTATTTCGAAGGAGACCTCTATAATACTGTAAATATATATATATATATATATATATATATATATATATATATAAATATACATATATATATATATATATATATACATATATATATATATATATATATATATATATATATATATATAAATATATATATATATATATTCCCGTAGTTTTAATGCAGTCATATTGTTTCTTGTAATTTTACTTCATTTCAGGTAATTTTCAATTTATATTCTCTTCAATTAAGATTAAGACAGAATGAAAAAGGAAAAGCAGGAAAAACGAAAACTATATAAAAGATACAAAGAAAGGACGCCAAGTACAGAAAATAAATTAATTTTATTATTACATTTTATGATAATCAGTAATAAAAATTATGTTCGAGGGGTGAGGTAGTTTATTGTTTTGGAATTTGGTTTCTTTAATTTAACAAAATAATAAAATAGTTTTTATAACGATACGTGAGTTTTTGATCTTGTGATTTGCTACTTTTAAGTACAAGTTATTTTTATACTAAATGACTAATCTATCCTGCATGGAAGTAGTACTGAATGAGTAATTTTACTTGTTTGGGATTTTTCTATTTTGAGAGAGATGTACTTGGATAGTTTTAAGACCACTGTATTGTAAAATGAGGAGGCCAGCTAAGTGGAGATAAAAATTTGCAATATAATATTTTCCCGCGTAATATGCAACCATAGAGATTATTTAATTCGTCATATCGAACCAATCAACCAAAGGACTGTTAATTTCTCTATATTTTTAAATTTATGGACTTCCACTATCAAAGACCGCCATTTTGAATTCAGAAAATAAATCTGTTTTTCATTTTTGAACTTACCAAATTTGATCGCTTTGGCATTGGGAGCCTACCTTACCGTTTGTTAATAACGGCCTCTTCCTCAGTCGTCAAACCTATTAATTTTGCTTCTTAAAAATCTTCACAATAGCTAGATTAGGTTTTCTGTCAAAAAATATAGACCTTTTCCGCCTATTTAGAGGCTGGAAATATTTTTGCTCATGTTACTTTGATCATTCATAACGGTACTTTGAATGATAAAAGCTTTTTTTCATTTTAATATTAGTAGAAACACATTTTTCTTGAATTCAAAAGCCCTTTTTGAGCATGTTTAATTTCTGATCACTGATTTTAAATAAGGAAATTGACCTGGATAGTGCGTTAAGCAATCATTGCAGTCTTAATGATTTTCAAATTAGGAGTTATATCGATTTTTGATATACGATAAATTTTAACGATCAATCTTTGTTCAAACAAAACACAGTTTGATCGATAAAGATTGCTGTTTGAAGCATATGAGGAACAATCTCCGTCAATAATAAGATGTGAAAACTGGTATTACTATTTTAAGACCATTGATATTGTGCAAAAACAAGTAAAAAAGATTTCATATGAACTCAAGCTTTGACACGTCTAATGCGCGTGCAAACAACAAATCCAATCGTATAGTGTCAAGGGACGAAACGTGGGCTATCTACGATATTCCAAAGGGTAGAAAATCGTGAAGTTACCGTCCGTAACCGTCAAGTAAAAATTTTTACCTTGCACGATTCCTCACAGTTGTTACAGTTGATCCTGTTCGAGTTTACTCATACATAGAACATAGGTCTTTTCTTTAATCGCGTCACAAGACGAGGCTTCGAAGTTATAAAAAAATCTCAAAACTTATTTATACTCCCAATTTTAATGTTTTACAAGATTCATATATCGCACTTCCGGCGCATATAGTTTTTAATCAAACTCATTTGTGAGAAGAAGTATTCAGGAAATGGTATTCAGGAAATGTTAGGTTATTGCATTCACTCTTATTTTATAACCTAGAATATAAGTGGAATTCCCCAACAAATGAACAATTGATAAGCTTAATTCGATTGTTTTACCAGTTCTAGTTCGTTGTATAATGATGCACGTCGAAAAAGGCATTAGCTTTGAGCCGCATTCGATTCCAGATTTTAACCAAATTTACACATTTTACGATAACCATGACCCCGTCCCAAATTATCAATAACACTTAAAATAAACAAATTGAGAAACCTTTGCACATTGCTGACGGCAACCTGTAATTGATGTTAAACACATCAAAAATTATATTCCAGGGAAAGCTCTGTCTAAATTCAATTGGGAAATATTTCAACGAATTCTTCTTTGGAGTAGTAATTTTGTTGTCTGGAAATGTAACAAATGTTCAAAAAATTATTGGGAAGAACTAACAAGGAATACCATAACTTTCTAGCCTGAACACTGACTGTTACACAATTTTATAGATATAATTATTGGCAATATTTTTGTGAACTTTCGTTTGATCGAAAACGAGAAGGTGTTGGATATTATTTCAAGGAAGATAAAAGTAACAACCAAAATCCTATGTAATCCTATGTAGTTGGTCTTATAAACGCGTTAACTTAGTCTTCATCAATTTTCAACACTCAATGTTGTACTGTATAAATAAGTTGCGGAAACTACTTATATATTTGCAGAAATCTTTCAGAAATTAAGGGAAGGAGTGTTCTACCAGCGCTTACCTATATAACAAATTATTTTATATTGGGAGGTACCGCGTGCAAATCCCGATAGAGGCAGGACGCAAAAGAGATTTTTCAACATGAGATTACGATCTGTGGTGTGAATGAACACAACTATGACCCCCTGTTGGAGTGCAGAACTCATGGGCTGATCCATCTGCCATGTCAGCTCTATAGGCTGGCATGGAGCTATGCAATGTGCAGATGGTTAAGAAAATCGGGCCTTGAGCCCCAAAACAGATTAGAGTTTAGATTAAAAACAAAAAAAATGAAGCAGCAGCTACTGTACACAAAAATATAGTATATATATTTTTTTAAAAAAATTTACAGTCTCCTTTCGGTGAAACATCATTTTTTGAAAACAGACAGATACTATATTTTTGTGTATAGTAGCTGCTGTTTTATCGATATTTTTGATCCGTCGAACCTCATTCTTCATTAGTATATGATCTTTGAAATTTAATATAGTTTGTTCTTTCTCCGAAATGGACTTGTTGGCGCAACTGATCTTTTTTTGACTTGTAAAAACATAAATGGAAATTGTAATTTTAGATGTCCCGATACTGTTAGTCGGTAACAAGTTGGTAGCTTATTGGCTTCTCTTCAATCCATTTTACATACAGACGAAACATTTTGGATATGGAAAGACCGCTGACTATAAAACTCGACGACGGAAAAAACAGATATATGCTCTTAAACATCTTGTTTGAAACTTGTTCAACTTAATTTACCGGACGAACATATTTATCAATGAGAAAACAAAATTTAAATAAATTTAGACCAGTTTTATAACAAGTCATTACTGCTTACCATGCTGATCAATTCCGCCAGTGCAGATTTTGAAGAGCAGTATCAATTACCTGGTTCGAGATAAAAACAGTATCGAGAAACATTTCAAGACATATCCTTGTAGTTTCGTCTTTATAGTTCAGACGATAATTTATATAATCTACGCGAGATGATTTTTTCCGACTATCGCCTGATGAAATTTTGGTGACTTTTTTATCCAATACATTAACCACTTTAGCTACAAAATCCCACTGACGTTCTTTATTAGATAATTTGAAGTTATCGGTGAAAACGTTCAGCCTAATATGGTGAGGTACTCGTTCAATACACTTTAGGCGCAATTTGGATGAACACCAATTTTTTATTATTTTTGCAGTCCCGAATTATTTTGGCGCTTCGATTCTACTCTTTGCCAGCTTTTTACATTGTTACTTGCGTTTTCTGGTTCTAACGTTATTCTGTAATGAACATGCAGGTTGAGAGGACCCAGATGGGTTTGAATCTAATAGTTCGTCATCAGAATCTGTGTAATAGCGAAACAACAGATCTTCGAGTGCAAAGCAACTTGTATAAGCTTTTATTAAATTAATAATTAAAACTGGCCTTGATAACGTGAATATCTGTAAGTTTTTATTGCGAAGTTTTGCAAATTTTATCTAATTTAGTAATAAACAGTGAAAAATGTCTGTTTGTAGACGGGTTGAATAAAAACATATCTTACAAGGATGTTCCATCCCGGTAAGTTACCTTGTATTTCTATCATATTTCATTGCCCTAATAATTTTAAATCTACTAATCTGAATCATTGGCCTCCAATAAACAACTTCAAACAATAGTGGTCCTTCAGAACAAGAAAGAAAATACAACAAGACTTACGATGCCTAGTTGCAAATATTTTCCAATAAAAACGTGTTTTAAGAAGTATTCTTATGGTTATCAAAACGTATAATTACTTGTCACATAAACAGCGAATACTAACAGTTGTAGGAAAAATGTGTTCGTCTCCTAGCAAAAAATAAAAATTGACTTATCAGTTTATTTCAAAGTGATACACAATTGTCAAATCACATGATCTTGGCGGCAAATTGACATCGCCACCATGTGAGATAACACGGCCATTGAATTTTTCGCACAAAATAGTCATTGTTTCGTATCTGTGTGGCAAGCGACACCGTCCTGTTGAAACCACATATCGTCCACATCCATATCTTTCAATTCGGGCCATAAACAGTTCGTTATCATCTCACGATAGCGAACACCATTCACAGTAAATGCCTGACCGGCCCCATTTTGGAAAAATATGGCCCGATGATGCCGCCGCCCATAAACTGCACCAAACAGTCACTCTTTGTGGGTGCATTGATTATTCGACAATCAATCTTGGATTATGATTCGCCCAAATGCGGCAGTTCTGATTATTGACGAATCTACTGAAGCGAAAATGTGTCTCATCACTGAAATGATTTTCTTTGAAAATTGATCATCCATTGTTGCCATTTCTTGCCACCATTCTGACTTTTGACGACGTTTGAAATGGTCAAGAGGCTTTATTTCTTGAGTCAATTGCTCTTCATAAGCGTGTAAATGCAAGTCTTTTTGCATAATGTTCATCAACAACGAGCGTGAGAGGTGCAATTGTTGGGCACGACGACTTGTTGAAGTGGACAGCTTTTCAGCCACACTTTCGTGAACAGCAGGAATATTTTCTGCAGTACGAGCTGTACGAGTATGCATTGTTGTTTTAAAATTCCTATACAGACATGGTTAGCTCAAATTTTTGCACGATTTGTCCGATTGTACGCGCTCATTTGGACGATTCAATTGACCGAAAAAATCACGAAGTGCACGATATGCATTTGGATTTGAACGCCCATTTTCATAATATACCTGAATAACTTTAACGCGTTGCTCGATTGTGTATCTTTCCATGGTTCAAATTGAGTTAATCTGAAATTAAGAAATGTCAAAGTAAATGCAGAAAAAACATGACGTTTAGGTGAGGTTCACATTCAACGTCGGCCCTTAAAATTTAACCATCTTTTCAATTCATATATATATATATATATATATATATATATATATATATATATATATATATATATATATATATATATATATATATATATATATATATATATATATATATATATATATATATATATATATATATATATATAACTATATATATATATATATATATATATATATATATATATATATATATATATATATATATATATATATATATATATATATATATATATATATATATTTCCCGAAGGGTAAATAATAATGACATGTGAAACTCCATTCCCATATCACTTTATAATCGTGGAATGACTCTATTTTTATCTAATTTATCATTTTATTGAAATACCTACTACAACTATATATGTACACACTAATTTTATGTCATGTTCTCCATTTTAATATAATAATTGTGTCCCTAACATATAAAACATCTCCAAGTTAAATTATATCTCTCTATATATAGTAGTGTCTAAGGAATAGAAAAAGGTACAGACCAAAAATTGTTGTTGTTGTTGTTGTTTATCTCACATTTTAATTTTATAAATATTTAACGAATATAAATATCCTTTAATTTTTTTAATTTTACTTGCTATATACCAAAACAACATCTCAACAAATATATCAACTTAGTGTATATATACGTTCTTACATTCACATTCGCCATATACACATACCAGATATTATATAGATGGATAGAGTGATGAAAAACTCAGGAAAAAAATAAATCAAAAATAATAATCAAAAAAGTTTTTCGTTTCCAAATTTTCAAAAATAAAAAAAAAACCTCTTCCAAATCTGTTTGAATAAATCACACAAAATTATCTTCACAGCACACAATTCTGGTACAGTCGAAAAAAAAAATAAATAAAAATAATTCACATTAAATTACATTACACAAACTTTTTTATATATCAAAAAACTAAAATTACACAAAAAAAAAAAAAAAAGTTTGTCAACACTGATCTAAGTCCTTTTTTTTACACAATTTTATTTTAAATGAAAATACAAAACTATATACAATCCTATTTACATCCCTACATTTTCATTTGGATTTGAATGCTATATATATACATACTCGTACATAACGTAGATACACTATAATTCTATACCTATTTTTCCTATACAGCTGTCCCCTACCTGCTACCACCCCTCCTCCCCCCATCTTGTACAAGTTGTAATTTAATTTTTATTACATTAAATGGTTTTGCTACAGCAAATCTTTTTTGGTACAATTTGGTCTTATAGCAATATCTGTGACGTCTTATAAATGAATTATTAGATATGGAAGACCATTTTTGGTTGGGTTATATGTGTGTATCCTGGTGGGTTTGGTTGTAAATTATATATAGGGTAGTATTATAAAATTAATTACAAGATAGTGATCTTTAGAGGACAAGTACTATTACTATCTGATCTTTAGTGGGCGTATTTAAAATCTACAAGTTTAGTCCTCGGGATTTGATTACTGGAAGAGGATTAGGGTTTCCCATTGTAAAGAGGAAGGTATACCATTATTATTAGAAGCCAATATCAGACGAATGGCTGCCACGGCTACACTTGAAGCACCATATCCTTTTCATGAAATTTTCACAATGACCAATTTGCACATTTGTGGCCATATTAAGGTCATAAATCTATTTTGGAAATCAATTGAGATTGACCTTATTTTTCACGTGGCTAATGAAAAAATCCTAATGCTATTAAATCACAAGATATCGGTGGCCAATTGATAACCTCTTTGAAAAATAACACGGTCGGGAAACTTTTCTTGCAAAATTGCGATTGTTTCGTTGTTTGTGTTAGCACCGTCTTGCTGAAAATAAACACACACACACAGTAGCAGTTGCACCAGCCTCATTTTCGAAAAAGTAAGATCCAATCACACCGCCAGCTTAAAAATCGCACCAAACAGTGACACGTTGAAGATGTAGAGGCATTTCAACACTTATTCTTGGATTTTCTGAACTCAAAATACGACAATTCTGCTTATTGACGTAGCCTCCGAGATGAAAATGGGTATTACCACTGAAGATGATTTTTCAATGAAAATCCGTTTGTAACATCCGTTACACGTAAAATGTAAAAAATGTGTTATTTACAAAATGTTATTTTTTACATCATCTATGTAAAAAACTTAAAATATGATTTTATGTAAAAAAAACTGACGCGCCATGTCTTATTAAATTTATTTGTAACTAAAGCACCATCTATCAAAAAATCTTCTTACTATTTTACGAAATAATTAACTATGTACATTTTTTTTAATTACAAAATGAATGTCACAATAATTTTTGATTAAAATGAAAATTATTAACAAATTCATTTCGTTTAAAATCATCTTAACTTGGATGAAGGTGGAAAAATTGCTTTCCAACGAATATCGTGAACTTGAAAACAGTGTTGGGCGCGTAAATTACACGATGAAGTTTTCAGTTATTTTTTACATTTCGAAATGTAAATAACGACTTTTTCATGACAAGGGCGCTATATATTATATAATTTAATAACTAATAACAAATTCTTAATTTATTGTAAAAATTTATTACTATTATATTACTAATAATGTTATAAGTTTTCTTGTGTTGTTTCATAACATCGTTTTGATAAGAAAACGTAAGTATGTATTAGCATTGGCAATATCTGTATTTGAAATTTGATACACTCCAAATTATTTTATTCTTATCAACATTCATTCATTTAAACTCTGGAGCACTCGGATCTTTTCATTTAAAAATATTTTTTGATTTTCGAATACATTTTTTTTGGTTAATTAAACGGAGATGTTCTTCATAAAACTCATCCGAACATATCCCGACCAGCCAAATCAGATAAGATTTCTCATAAGGAATACTTCAGCAACACCAGACGCAAAAATTCTTTGCAACTCTCGTAGGTATGGAGTCTCATAGGTATGGATGGAGTTAAATGTTGAATAAGATTTCCTCCTCTATTTTGAGTCTCATGGTGGTTTCTGATGATTTCGACATGTAATAAACATCATCCGATATATTAAACTTATTATTATATTATATGGATTTTTTGGTGGTGGAAAAAATTAACTTACCGTGTAAATGCTATATTTTGATAATAGATGGCACGTATTACACTTTAACAAATAATATCGTTCTCATATGTAGATAAACTTGACCTAAAGATGTCAGTAATCGTTTTTAGAGCTTCTTTAAGACAAACACAAATGGCAGTGTAGATACATAAATGAACTTTGCCTAGAATTTTTAGATAACTAAAAGTCTTAAATAATTATGATTTACCGTCTAAATGAACGGTTTGATTGATATTTATGATACTTGTTACATTTATACCCTATTTCCAGTTATTTTTCAGAGTTTTCACATTTTTACATATTTTATATAGATTACACGTTTTTTAATGTAATTTACATTACTGACATAAAAATGTAAATAACATTTTTTACATGTTACCCATCACTGCTTGAAAACTATTTGATTTTCTAAATACGTATTTATCGATAATAATTAATAATGAGCAAAACGAACATTGGTAAAATTTTGACATTTTAAAATAGATGGCATTGCGTTCTCCTCGTTTTTACATATAATTTACATTTTATGCAATTTACGCTGTTTTTACATTGTTTACACAAAAAAAGTAAAAAAATGTTTTTTACATGTAAAATCATAAAAATTGTCGACCATTTTGAGTTCCCAACAGTTCAAAATTTTCCACCAGTTTCACTATTGCCGGCTGAGAAGTAGCTTCAGGACGACAAAAAGTGCTTTAGTTTTGTGAACTGTGACCATTTTCACCATTTGTGTAGTTTATTCAATGCGTTGTTGAATCGTGTATCGTACCATTTTTAGGAATGGCATAGTCTTTACTTGTAAAATGTCAAAATATGACAGCTGCCCAAATAGCAAACTTTTTCTGACTGATAAGTTATATAAATCGGACCTTTTCCCGTACTTCTTCCATTTGGCTGTAATGGCGTTAAGTACGGCAGTAATAAGGGAATGTAGATGGAAATCCATATGCTAAAAAAACAAGTTTCAATAATACAATTACCTGGGATATTTTAATATATTACACAACGTAATGACTATTTTGCTTTGAAATGAGCTATGATATGAGCTATGTTCGTTGCTCTTAATTATTAAGAAAGAGTTTTAAATGGAACGTTGCACACTTGAGATAAACTATCCGAGCTATGTTTTCTGTTCTGAACTATGCAAACTAAGCTCGTCTTTGCATTGCAAATGTCAGCTAAATCAACGGGCCTTGCTCTTTTGAAATTTTACTTGAAAATTAATTGGTCACTTTGATGTAAGAAAATTTAATCACTAATCCTTATCACTAGCACAATCCTTATTCATTTTCACCTAGTTTCACTAATTACTTTAAGAAATTTGAATCAATATTCATTTAACTTAAATGTATATTGAAGCATATCATTTTATTATGTAATGGAGATCGCCCAGGGACGGATTTCAAAATTTGGTATGTAGCCAAAGTATAAAATTGGTTTAATTATGCGTCACCTCATTATAACCATTAGAAATCATTTGTGACTAAAGTATAAGAACTCCAAATTTTCAAAATTGAAAGACGTGGCTTTAAAATGTCGCAAAAAAAGTAAACCCTACTTCCGCAAGTAGAAATCCATTGTTGACCCGATAGTTAATATAACAAATAATTGATAAATAAAATATTTACTTGCTGATGGATACTTGCTGATCTGGATAAAGCTGAACAACTTTCCAAATTTTCCACTTGTATGATAATAAATTTTCTTTCTGTAGATATTAGATTGAAGTCTTCTGTATATATTAGATTGTGCTGCCGTCCTTCAGTGTGACCAAAATGAAGAGACGCAGCTGCAATAAAAATGTACTCCACTTTTTAGAAAAAAAAACTTTTTAACGAAAGAGTAATACTTATTTTTTGGAACTCTTTGGGATACCCACCCAGTTTTCGTTATTTTTGCAATACTATTAGAACAGTTGCCACTAGAGACGTTGCACGGATGGAACTCCTCGTCTTAAAATTTAAGTTGCTTAGACAGATTTAAGGCGGAAGTGATTTGCCATCTCTAGTGACCATAAACCTTTGTTTATGAACTCAACTTGAAGTTATCTAACTATGCACGGTCTTTCAAAAATTAATCAAAAGGGGGCGTTTGTGCCGACTCGGATTGTTCATGGTCGTTTTAAAGATCGTCTCTTTCGCAATGTTGTATCACACATTGCCATAATGCCATTATATTTTCTTGAAGATGATAATATCTTCATCCAATTCCGTTGCTTTTGGCAGAGTTTATTGATCAGCGAACTTACTTGTGGCAATAGCTGTGGAATGTTCTTATGAGTAACAGTCAATTTTTTACTAAAACGCTTCATTTCGGTACCTTCATTGTACTCTGGCTGACCGTTTGAAATGGTGCTTTATCCATGTCTTTATATTTAGTTCCTCATCCATGCCTTTTCATTTCGTTCAAAACCAAGTTGGCAGTTAGGTGTTTTAGAGAATAGTAATTTTCCGCAACAGATTTATAAATATGTATTTCTTAGCTCCTTTTGTTCCTTATCAAAAGACACGAGTAAGAAAAATAAATGTTACTATTACAAATGTTTAACAAAAAGTTTCTTATAGCTAATTCTTTGTTTTTTTTTAATTTTAGGTAAGTCACAACACCGTAAAGGAATCAATAATATTGTAAATGGATTAGCTCGGACCAGTAAAGGTATAAACTCAATAATACAGTTAAGTGGGTTTATATATGTTTTTAAGGATGTTAAAAAACTACATTGAAACTTCTAGTATCAATTACTAGTACAAGACTAATAAAACAAACGAGCCAGTAAATCTTAAGAAACAAAAAAAATGCAGGTCAATTGTTCAAGGAGTTTATTCCGACCAAATGGCGCAGTACTATTTTACAGTTTAATTACGATCGGTGGTGTAATCTAACACATCTATAACCTTCTGTTGGAGGGCAGAATTTTGGTATGACTCATTTTCCATGCCAGTACTATAGACTGCCATAGAGATACGCAGTGCGCAAACAATCTAAGTAAATCGATCCTATAGCCGTACATTGGTAATTTGGCTGTGTGAGGTCGTAGGACTTGAATAAGCGAAGCGCTATAGAGTTGGGAGTGCCTTGAGATACATCTTGATTTGAAAGATAGAACCAAACAGACAGACAGAGTTTAGTCGTTTTTTTGTAAAACCGCTCAAATCGAAATTCTCGATAGAACTGTAAACGATGCATGTCGCTTTAAAAGCACTAAATTTAGGATATTAAATGTAATCATTTAATATCCTAAAAATCGAGGATCTATGGCTTTAAGCCCGATCATCTGCACATTAGTCCATGTTAGTCGTTATTCTGTACTCCAATAGTTGTTTGAAAATGTGTTTCAAATCACGTTTACATTCAGCCCCTATATCGCGATTTAAAACTGGTACCACTTGCCGCAGCTTTCGGTCAATGATGAAGTTCGCAACCAAATAGTCGCTATACGTCAACTATGGTGAAATATACCTGGATCAACTAGGCTGGGATATAGTACCAGTATATTTATAATTGTACATAATACTTGAAATTTTGAAAATTTTAGGACCACCCAACGTTCTATCTGAGTACTGTCTTGTGTAGTGTAAATTTTAAGATGATCGCTTTGGGTCAATTTGCAATTTATATCCAAGATTATACTTGGTCTAGCTGCACATAATTTTACTAAAAAAATCGGAAGACTAGAAAATATCGGAACTTGTCATCTTACTACATTTAGTGTTGTATAAGTGTTGCTTCTCAAATATGACCTCGCAATATTATCGCTCTCATAAAATAACTAGATTAGTTTCAAATCAAAAATGACTTCAAGAACATTATCCACCAACTAGGAAAATATTAAGCTCTAGTACTACATAGACCAAATTGGAATACTCTTCGAAAAAAATAAACAGATTATTGTGGCTAGGCCAAGATAAATAATCATTTTTTTCACAGATCCGATCTATAATTTTGGAAACATGGAAATAATTTTGGAATGGTTCTATAAATCGCAATCCAAAAAGTAAAAATTTAAGTATTCTGTCTGCGCTTGTCTTAATTAATAAGCGTTTATTGGTTTGTTGTCTTCTTATATTAATTTCGCTCCTATCAGTTTCCACGAATCGCTCTTGAATTTTGATTGATTTGTTTGATTTGATGTATGCTTTTTTACACACGAATGGTATGTCATTCGGTCAATGTCAGTGTTTGGCCAACGGCGTGAACCACTAACCATTAAGCTGGTATAATTCTTAGGAACTGACAATAACTTAACATCTTTTCTATTTCAACTACTGTGTCGCAACCAGCTGTATAAGTTGCTATAGTTTTACGCCATTTAGTAGGTACCAATAGCTAGCAGTACTTCACATGTTAAGACCCACATTTTGGACTGTTTTGAAGACACATGACTCATATATGCCCTCATAATTGTGATAAAACAACAAATGATGGCAAGATCATATGTTAGAATCCACAATGAGTTGTCACAACCTGGAACTCCTTTGATTTATATTTTCTCTAGGTTTGTGTTAAAAACCTCACTTTTCCTTTCAAAGATTATACTAACCAATGTAACTGTAGCTTTATAGATGAAAATTTGATCCATATAAAAATTGTGCTGACTCTTGCAGCTTGTGACCAAATATATACCTAAACTGCCAACCCTACACAAACAGTACAATTTTTTTGTAAAAATAATCAATAATTGTTTCCATTACTGTATGCTACATAAAAGTCGTTTAATAAAGACAAAACAAATATCACCAAACCAACTTACCACATAGCATATTTTATGTACATATATAGCATAGCCTGTAGTCATGGCATATTCGTGTCCAATTTGGGCAGTTTCTGGTTATTTATTTCATTTAAGTATATAAATTATATTAAGGAATGAATAAATTATTTATTTATTAGTTTTTATGGTTTCTTATTGTTATTCCTTTGTTATCAAATTAATTTAAATGGAATTATTGATTTTCGTATCCATATTTTCTATGTTTTTTTTGTCTTTATAGTTCTTTTGTATATTTATGTACATGAACGATATATAGATGTTCGCTATATGATAGTGAACGACAAAACAAAGCGTCACATGGAGACTAATTTTTTGACCTAGTTGAGGTTATACTGACTCACCATAGGGTTCTTTCGCCTTTTCGATTTTATCAACGTTATCAAATATCTATTCCTTACTATTAATCTACTGTGACAATATGGCAAACTAAGACTGTCGTATCTTTCTCTATATATATATAGATATATCAGATAGTCTCTATATAACCTTTATCAAAAATTTAAATTCAATCTTTAATTTTTATGCATATACATATGTACATAATTGTATGATAACATGTACATATTTACCCATAAAGTCAAAAGTTTAACTTAAAGTTCATTTTATACATAAAAACAAAAACAAACATTTATTTTTTATTAACACATTAAACATACATAATTAAATGTTCTTTCAGCATAAAAACACAAAAAAAAAAGTTGTAACATATTTTTGCATCTCATATACGAATTATGTTATCTTTTAATAAATTTTATTTATTAGTTTTATACAGTTTTATTTTTTTTTAATTTTTTTTTCGTCTTTTCTTAATTTTTTCCTTTTACTTTTCGTTCAGTTTTATGTTTCATTAAAAACGTTTCGTTATAATATTATAACGACGCAACACACAGATTCGCAATACGTTGTACACAGAAAATAAACTGTGTGTTATAAAAGCTCTGTACCTTTTTTTTTTTTTTAATTTTTAATAAACGAAAATAAAAAAAAAAACGGAAAAATTAAATGAGAAAATTTATTTCAATTAGATGAAGGAAAGAAAAGTGTTTTTCACTTCGTCTCTATATATATACACTTTACGTTATGAAAAACTTTATCCTTTTTCTTTATATTCAATTCGTTCGTTTGTTCGTTCGTTATCTTTGTTGTTTAGCGCGTTCGTAATGGACGAGATAAAATTGTTAATATATTTACGTTTTTATTTTTGGAAAATTGTTAACTATAAATAAAAGATTAACTACACTAAGGTTTAATTAAAGATTACACAGTGTATATATATATATATATATAGTAAGATCTTCTTTGTCATTAAAAATATAAAGAAATAAAATAAAACGAAAGCGAAACGTTTTTATATTTTGTTACTTTAACATGCCTTTTACGCTTATGAGCTTTCAGCTTTTAATTTAGGTGAAATTATTTTCGAGATGTTTTTTTTAATATTTAACATGAATTTTACTTAATCGATGAAAGGTTGGTTTAGTTGTAAAGGTTGTACTATGTTTTAAGCGTTTATTTGATGTATAAAATAAACAATAATTGAGCGAATGACACCTTTTAACGAATTTAACGATCGTGAGCTTTCTTTTAAGATTTAACCCACTATTAGATCACATATTTCCCAATTTTTGTTTCAACCTAATCTATTATCTGTTAGAAAATTATATTGTAACACGCCACCATCTACTTACCTACTATTGAACTTTATACCACCAAATTATTCTCTCTCTGAAACTGCGCAGACAACTTAAAAACCGAGCTTTCCGATAACGTTATAATTTTTATTGGGGAAAACCCAAGATTAATGAAAATAGTATAGACAATTTATAATTCTACGTTAAATAAATCATTGAATAAATAAAAATATAAATTTAGTTTCATTAGATGAGCCTCTGCGGAAATTTTGCCTATCTGCGAAGTGTGTGTGTGTGCGCGTGTATGTGTGTATTCGCATGTGCAGCTCTCCACTGAGCACAGTCCCTTTATCTGTACGACGAAGGGAAGATTACTCCCGATCACGATTCACGATTTCTGGAAATAATAGATTAAACAATCGTCAGGTCTATTTAAGCTGATGGTGCCTTCTAAAAGCGGACAGTAAAATATTAGTAAGGCGCCAGTCCACGCACGTGTATTTGCCCGACTGAGATTCAGTCGTGGAAGCTTGAGACTTACAGGTCTGTTTCTGACTACCATTAACACAAATTAACATTAGTTAAATATAGGTAAAAGGAATACTCACTGAGGCTGGCATTCATTGAACCCCAAACCACCACGCTGTATCATCAGCTCCGACACAATGGTTAAACTCTGCTGTTCGCCTATATACTGCGTCCTTTGCTATATCCAGTACATATATATTTCCAAACGTGAATGTTTGGTTTTGTTGTTGCTGTCGTGTCGAACCCCACCCCGTCACAGTGTATTGGTATATGTATTTATTCACACACTATAAAATTGTTTCGTCATTGGTTCCAGGCACTTCCAGTTGATAATAGGATTTACTGACTGATTGAATTATTACACATAAGATTCAAAATTCGTGATTTATATAAACAATATACGCACTGAGTAAAATCACTGTTTGTTTGTATATTTCACGAGTACCGTGAATATTTACAAATAAATATATACATATAATAACTCACAAAACACAAATATTTTAAATAAAAAAAACACAAGCTATAAAAGCTTCAAACGTTACTACTGCATAGATGAATCTATCAATGACGTGTTTAAATATTTTGTACACCTGTGATACAGCCACGCTTTTTATTTTTAAAAAGCGAATATTTTAGAGCTGCTTCCCGTATACCTTATATGCACGTTTACCCTTTTCGATGTTCTTAGTTTCGTTCCAAGTTGGTGTTTTCGATCACAAAACAATCCAACTTACATCACTAAGCACACTTTGCGCTCACAGAAACATACAATTACCTACTCACAGTAGTATATGCTCAAGAACACAAAACACCCAAGTAGAGCGGCAACACAAAATAATCCGGAATTTATCCAAAACTGATGTGGTCTGGTACACGAGTATACGCACTTTCAAGCAGCAAAGTCCAAGAGACCCCTTCTTTGTTACTCAGGGCTTATATAACTTGTCAATCGGCGCCATTTAATGCGTTCGGTATGCAAATTAATACGATAGCATCGCCATCTCTCCACACCTTGCAATAACATCAAAAGTAACCCTTTGATGACTTTTTTATTTTTATAGCATGAATCCGCCGAATTTTAACTTGTGGGGTTTGAATTAAACACCAACCTTGTGAGTAGGGAAATAAAATTTAGAACCGGATAGGAATATGGTATGGGAAATTCTTAACCCGACAAATTCCTTCACCTGACTCTTAACCCAAAAAGACCTGAGTAAACGCGAAACACGACGTCACAATATAAAATCTTTATAATTATGTTTTGTATTGATAATACACCTCCATTGTTACAATGGGTTTTTTATTTGGGACTGGACAACTTTGAACTTCTACTGTGAACGCAGAACGCATCCATAAACATGAAAAGACAACGTTTACAAACTATTTATTACAAATCTTCCGAGTCAGTGACTGCAACTTGAAGAGTGTTAATTCCCATTGTTGGTCGTAATTATAGTCCCAGCAGACAAACAATTCATATAGTCTAGTGAACAAATTTGAGTCTAAATATTTGCTTCTCGAAGTTCCCGTGCAGTGAGTTAATGGATTGGTCAAGGTGCTTAAAATATTCTTGGGCTTGAAGAATCCGTCACAAACGAACTAATGCAGTTTATTATGCGGCACTCTCCAAAATTAGATGAAACAACACTTTTTGCTTAAAGATCTTGGCTTGCAACCTTATAGGCTCCAGTTAAGACAACTAATGATTTTATTGCATATTATGTTCGGTGAATTTTGGCTTAACGGCTTTGTCAACAAACAGAATATGCGTTATTGGTCAGATAAAAACATAGTTAGGATTTGACATGTAAATACGTTGTTTTTATGTAAATTATGTAAAACAAATTGTGTAAATTACATGTGAAAACGAAGACAACACTAGTTGCAGTGCCATCTGTTATAATTTGTTCAAATTATCTGGTTTATTTAAGCAGTATTTAATACATCTTGAGATATTTCGTAGAAGGTGGTCAGAATTCGGTTCGGTCATTAATAGTCATCGAACCTTCACCTGGGCCATTTAGGATGATTTTGAACAGAACTATTTTAACATTCATATAGTCGAAAAAAAAATTTACACAGTTAATTATTTCACAAATTCCATACACAAAATAGTAAGAAGATATTTTTAACAGATGGCGCTTTAGTTTCGATTAGATTTGATTAAAGATGGCGTGAGTTACAGAAATAAGTTTTTTAAATATTAAATGTAAAATAACATGTAAATTGCATTGTGTAACCGACATTTAAAGTATACGAGCGCCAAAACTAACAAAATTAGAACTTGTTGGTATAATGTCCGTCATACGGGGTGTTATACCACGATCATCCATATCGATATTCATCCGACATAATCATTATTAGGATTTTACATGTAAAAAACGTGTTTTACATTGTTTATGTAAATTACGTAAAAAATAGAGTAAATTACATCAAATGTAAATTATATGTAAAAAACAAAGACAACACCATTCGCAGTGCCATCTGTTTTAAAATTTCAAAAATTTACCAACGTTCGCCTTGCTCATTATTAATTAACATAGATAAATGCGTATTTGCAAAATCTGTTATTTTTCGGGTCCACGTTATTAGTTGAAAAGTTTTTTTTTCACCTTTACCATGTGGCATTCAGTATTCATTCAAAAAAATGGTACACTGTTAATTATTTCACAAATTCTATTCGTAAAATAGTAAGAAGATTTTTTAACAGATGGTGCTTTAATTACAAATCCATTTAATAATAGAAGGCGCGTCTTTTTTTTAAAACATAAAATCATTTTTTACGTTTTTTACATATAGAATGTAAAAAATAGCCATATGTAAATTACAAGTTTTTTTACATGTAAAAAAGCGTGTAAATTACTTCGTGCAGTTTACACGCCCAACAGTAGACATAATATTATGAAGCTCAATTTTGCGAAGCGCAACTACACTGTCACCCTAAAGTAATACCTACGGAAAATATTGGGTCTTCAAGAGCTCGGTGTGTTTCACAATGTGGTGGAATATTATTTCTAGACTCGGGGAGTTTTCAGGTTTTCTTTATTATTTTGAATAAGAGTTTTTTTTACTTAAACCGACGACGTAAAGTTGATTTTTAACGGAATTAATCTGTTGATCTTTCTAATCTGAAAGAAATTATTGTGCCATTTGGTATATATAAAATTGTTCACGTTGAATTATTTCACAAATTCTAATGGTTAACTGGAAAGAAGAATTTTTAACGGATGGTGCTCTATTTACTTTATTTTTTTAATACATGTTAAAGCTGTGTAAAATAAATCGTGTAACTTACACGCACATCTGTGAACAAAATTCATTATGTGCTTTAAGAAACTCGACTTCAAGCACAAAAAACAACTGTATCGTGTGGTTTTGATGCTTTAAGTGTCATAGGACACAATCAATAGATGACGCTACATAAACATGTTGCAATTTTATTTCTTTGGTCAATTATATAAGTAAGACATTAATAATATATGTGGTTTTAACAAGACTGTGGGACATGGCACACATTAGATCTAACAATCGACTTATTGAAATTTAAATTCGATAATTGTATCGGAAATCGTAACCGCCTAGGTGGCGCAGTGGTTAAAGTTGCGGCAGTTGGATCGGGAGGTACATTGTTCGAATCCCGATTCGGGGCAAGATTCAAATGGGTTTTTCACCTTCGATCGTTTGGGCGGTGCGATCGGTTTGAAAAATGCACATATATCTGGATCCCCTGTCGTGTTTAAAATCCATGGGCCATTTTCCATGTCAGTACCATTCAGGCTGACATGAAGCTATGCAATAGCCGTACATAGAGTGGTATTACAACGGACCGAACGCCGGTCTACGTGTGCGATAGCAGCCACAACAACCTAGCCTTACCTAACCTATCGGAAATCGTAAAGAAATTACGTCGTTAGGGAAGCTCAGAGACAATATTACAAGAGATAATGGCCATTTCCATCAAAATGTGTGACCAAGCTATCGACAATTGGGTTCAACGAGTCGACACCTTTTAACCAGTGTATGTGTCATTAGTTCACAATCAAGCTTGTATGTGTCATTAGTTCACAATCAAGCTAAGTCTATTGTTATAGGAACCGACATCTTTGATTTGTTACAAAAAATGCTTTTAATTCTGGGATACTGCATCTTCATTCCAAAATATTCCGTTTACGATATCTTTAATAATTTAAACTTTACACAACTTTGTAAGATACAGTCAGAAGGTAGACGTGAACCAGAGAATTTGATATTATGCTTTACTTGTCGATATAAATCGACTACACTCGGTGAGGCCAATTATACAAAAACTGTTTTAACTAATATAATAGTATAAACTTTTTGACCTACCGAGTATTAGATCATCGAACTCACGCTCAATCAATCATATTTGTAAAGGTTATAATTGCTTCTATAATCGAATATGAACGCGAATCTAAGTTGTTCAACAGTTGATAATCACGTCATCCAAACTCTTCAGTTTTCTGCAAAGCTTAGTTACGAAGCAGTTCTAATGGAAAATTATGATAATCAACCATTTGAATGGCCTAGAATTAATAACGTTGTGACATTTCAAACGAGCAGCTGTTAAAAGTTTGACATCGGTTTAACAATTTCTGATATAGCATTGGTACCTCCTGGAAGTGGTTTAGAATTTGAGACTTATCACTTATTCCACTGGCAAATGTCTTGCTACAATTGAGTTGTTAGGCTCCTCACAAATAAATTTTGGGAGGAATGATTCCTTGATTGGAAACCTTGTATTTCATAAACGGTTCGAGTTTAAACCTTTCAGATGTGTAGCATTAAAGTAACGATTTAATTCATAGTCTGAATTTCAACACCTCGTATTAAGCCCATAAATTAACTGTGTATTATCTCTCTAATATAATAACCTATAATGACTTATGTAATGAGACGACCTATGATCAATCTATATTAATCTTACGTAAGTGTATTTACAATTAAGAGAAGAACATACATTACTTATCATCTCTTTTGATGTATTGCAATTAGAAAATCAAAAGCTTCGTTACAAGTGTATATAATGTACATACAAGCTTAACACTAAAATCAATTATACACCCCAGAATCTACCATATACCACATGCATGCGCATATATCTCGAATATCCCATCTCAAATCCAAAACTATAATACACAACTTTATCATCACATGTAACTATATCTGTATACATGGGTGTCGGTTTATACATACAAATAGATATGAAGCATATTCAAATGTAATTTAACATTCATCTATGTTATGTGTCTACATAAATCTATAAAATCTACCCGAAAATTCATTAAAATATAAATCATATCCCACAAAAAACCACATTTCAACGTTTAGTATAAAAAAAAAAAATCGCGATAATGGTATATAAATTTTCATAATACAACATATAACATACACAACATAAAAAATAATAATTTTCCAAGTAAATATGTGTATGTATAATAATGCAATAAAGGATTAAGCATGAATTGGTTTTAAAAAAAAAATCGTAATTTTTATTTAATTTAACACAAAACCCGATTTTTTTTTCTAATCCTCTGGATTGTGTATACACACCCAAAATGTTCATACTTTGTATGATGGCGGTTATTGCACATTATACTGTGTACCATGGTGCAGGGGTGTAAGTAACGCATAGATTACACAATTTATTAGGTAGCTAAAAATCTATTTTGTTTTTGTTATTGTTTCAGTATCGTCTATATACATATGTATACAATCATAAACTTTTCACCTCTGGTGTGTAACGCGCCACCTAACTGATAGACATGCCGCGTTGATAGAAAATTAGCCCATTTAATTCTTTAATTTCATCATAAATTTCCAAAAGCTCACGTCTTTTAGATAACCTTCTAACTTTTTTCTTCTACACTTTTTAATTTATTACACACAATTTTCAGTCTTCTTCATCCTCATCTCGATTTCGTCGTTTATTTTATTTTATTTTTTATTTTTTTGATTTACTAAGTGGAATAAACTCCCAATTTTCCATTTACTTTCTCATTGTTTACCGTATATGTGTATATATAATAGCAACAACAAGAAATCTTTAAAACTTCAATATTTAAAGGTAAAGTATTTTTTGCTATTTTGTTGTTTGAAAGAGTATCTGATGTAGAAACAAGTAACGAAGATACATAAAATTAATTTATCTCAAGTGAAATAACAAAATCAAAATACAACGGAAAAACAACAGCATTTTCTTCGCTGCTTGTGAATATATATATATATATATATATATATATATATATATATATATATATATATATATATATATATATATATATATATATATATATATATATATATATATATATAGATATATATATTTATATATATATATATATATATATATATATATATATATATATATATATATATATATAAATATATATATGTATATATATATATATATATATATATATATATATATATATATATATATATATATATATATATATATATATATATATATATATATATATATAATAGAAATTAAATACACGAAATTTTATAGAAAAATTAAATTTTAGTTAAGTAAATATATAGTACATATGGAGGAGTTTACTTTAACTCTTCCTAAGGAAGATGAACAATTAAATTGTATTTTATAAATAAAATTGGATATGTATAAAAAACAAAAGGAATTAATTTAAAATTGAAATTTCATTTCAGTAATTTAAAATAAATCGGGTTTTTATTAACGAGAATAGACGATGAAAATAGTTTTCAGAAAGTTAACCATATGTCAGGTTCTTTGAATCTGGTAACACTGTTTATTCTTGTCATCGAGTAGGTTCTATTTTTAGAAGTCAAATTTATTTATTAAAACCGAATTCGGAAAAGTTACCAGGTTTCAAGTTTATATTTTCTAATGATACTAGTGCTTGGTATTTTTGGGGGCATTTAGAATTGATTTTTTGGATTGCTTGGAAGCTGGAGAATCGAAAACTAATGCAGCAACCTGTGGTTGTTATAAAATTATTCTTTTTCATTTATTATTCGTTTGTTTCTAATATTTTACTACATATTTGTTTTGTTTATGTGTTGGTAAAATCTTTTAAACTTTAAGAGAAACTTTCTCCTATACTAATATATCATAAACGAATTTAGATATTCTTGATGGATATTTTTATTTAAATAAAACATCGAGACTATGAGGTATAAGATAGCACAAAATTTCGTGCAGAAAAAATATTTTTTTTGCTCTACTCACCACCTGAGGCACTACAATCGCTAAACAGATTTTTCTGCTGTCATTTTTGAAACCAGCAGAATTTGTCTGTAAATATATATATATTTTTTTTCGTTTACTTCTATGCCATCTGTTTTGGAGCTCAAGGAACTCCCAACTCTTTCGCGGTTCGCTTATTTACGTCCTTACCTTACGCTTTGCAGCCAAATCGAGGACGTACGGCTATAGGTCCGATTTTCCTAACCGTCTACACATTGCATAGCTCCATGCCAGCCTATAGTACTGACATGGAAGATGGGTCGGCCAATGAGTTCTGCACTCCAATAGGGAGGTCATAGTTGTGTTCATTCACACCACCGATCGTAATCAAGTTGTGCAAAATCCCTTTTGTAACCTGCCCCTATCGGGATTCGAACCCGGTACCTCCCGCTCCAATTGCCACAGCTTTAACCACTGCGCCACTTGGGCGCTCTGTAAATATTTAAATGTTTATCATTAAAAAAATAAATTTAAGGTTTCACATAAAATTTGTAAATTGTTTTCATACAAATTTAATAAGTACGGGGGTTGCCTTTTATATTTCGGGATTAGAGAACAAAAACAAATATTAACCATCGAAAATCACTTTACTGTTTTTCAAAATATTCCTCATGAAGATGTATACACTTTTGCATGCATTGGAACCAATTGTCGAAGCAATTTTTCCCCTCTGATTGAGGTATCTCCAAACCATGCATTCTGAATGCAGCAAACGCTCTTCAGGTGTCGAAAAACGTTGACCTCTCAGATTGTGTTTTACGTCCGGGAATAAAAAGAAGTCATTTGGTCAGGACTATATGGCGGATGGCTCATCAAATCGATGTTTTGGTTGCTCAAAAATGCAGTTGTTTGAGCCTATGTGTGAGAGCTCGCATTGTCGTGGTGAAGGATCACCATCTTCGGCGGTTGGTTTTTCTGATTTCTTGGAGGACAACTGGCAAACAAATTGTTATGTACCACTCAGAATTGACTGTTCTGCGTTGTTCTCCTGATACGGTTGCGACATGTCCAGTTTTTCCGAAAAAACATGCGACCATTTGCTTGGAAGTGCTTCGTGCGCGAACAACTTTTGTTGGATTTGGCTCATCTTGAAACATCCATTCAGTCGACTGCTGTTTACTTTCGGGGTCATACGCGTAAATCCACGATTTATCACCTGTCACGATGTTATAGACGTGTTTTGAAGCACCGCGATCGTATTTTTCGAGCATTTCTTTCGACAAATCGACACGAGTCTTTTTTTTTGTGCGATTGACAAATTGTGTGGGATCCAACGCGAACAAATTTTTTTGACATTTAAATGTTCATGCAATATTGAGTGTATGCTGGTTCCATTAATGCCTAAGGTTGTCTCTATCTCACGATAGGTCACATGACGATCTTGCAATATCAGTTCTCACACAGCATCAATGTTTTTCGGAACAACAACTGATTTTGGACGACCTTCACGAAATTCGTATTGGAGTGAACTCCGACCACGATTAAATTCACCATACCATCGATTAACACCGGTCCTTGATGGAGCTTGATCGCTGAGTTAATCGACGTCACGATTTAATTCCATTCTTGGGGGCAGATGAAGCATTTAATTAACTGTAAACAACACAAATAGCGCTCGTATGTCAAAACGTTCTGAGTACATATAACCTCAAACACTTCTAACTTTACGATAGAGCTGTCAGTTGACAGATAGTGACACCAGGTTTGCCAAATCTATAAAATATAAAAGGCAACCCTCGTAATATAAAACGCAACCCTCGTATATACAGTGTTAACTATCGATACATATTTTATTATAGTTGTTTTACGGTGAGCTCCGAGTAACCAATATGCCATTTTAATTTCTGATAGCCTATAGGTCATAATACATCCGAATATGAAGTTAGAGTATAATCGTCTGGGTCAGAGAATCCCCAGAATTTTTTTGAATTATTGGCCCATACATAAAAATAAGTTTTTTCACTGTGAGCTGTGGATGGACCACCGAGTAACCAATACGCCATTATGATTTTCTGATAGACTTTCTGATTTTCTGAAAACAGTTTACAAATTTTATGTGAAAACTTAAATACAT
Source organism: Tipula lateralis (assembly GCA_963932295.1). Lineage (NCBI taxonomy): Eukaryota > Metazoa > Arthropoda > Insecta > Diptera > Tipulidae > Tipula > Tipula lateralis. Next base: position 24,755,259 of record OZ010738.1, on the reverse strand, counting down.
AAATTTTTTTAATCTGGATGAAAATTCTGCTGGTTTAGCGATTTTAATGCCTTTGGTGGTGAGTAGAAAAAAATACTTTTTCAGCTGGATATTTTCTGCAATCTTATACAGCATATCGAGATTCATTCAGTGTGAGTGATTATGTTAATGATTGAAACAACCTATAAATAGTAACTCTTCTGAATTTATACAATTGTTGTAATGCAGTAAGAAACTGTTGCACTCTACGGACAGAACATGTATTATTATATTTCAACAAGCCAGGCCCAGAAGATTATTCATTGTTAATTTAAGCTAAGACTCTCGTGGCAGAGAAGGTAGCGTACTAGCTTTGTCATTCGGGGGTCTCGGATTCGATTCCCGAGGTGATGACGATTCATCAATCACGATTATTGGGTTTTTTTTAAAATCTGTATGTATATGTGGGATGAACCGTGGGCCTCTAGTGAATTTGAGTTCTGGAATTATTTCCGCCTTCTTAAATTATTTTTTTATTAAGCTTAGACTACCAAATACTTATTCCTAAATGGTTAGTCCTTGTTAGAAATGGAAATGATGTTTTAAAAAATAGACATTAAACATTCCAACCACTGTACACTATTTTTCACTGTACTGTACACTATGTTTCACTGTTGAGTGTACACCGTACTGTAATTTGTGACCACAAAGTTGCCAGTCTTCTTTATTTAATCTCGTTGTTTGTTGCAACAAGGCGATCGTACTGGAACATAGATTTTTTTTATAATGGTTGTTTTAACTGGCCATATTGTGGGCTAAGCAAGATATAAACGAATTGCTAAATTATTTTCAACATCCTTGCGATACTCAACTGGGGGTGGTGCGTCACACTCCATCCTTTTTTATAGTGACCAATGGTAGAAAATGCGATAGATTATTAAAAAGAAAAATGTTTATGGCTTAAAAGATTATCTTCGACTCTAATTCGTGTAGTAGAAGTTCTTAATATTACAAACAGTTCATTATCAGTAAAAGTATAATAGAAAGCCCATCGACAAAGTGGAAGAAATAATATCTGAAATGAACTGGACGTTAGTCGTTAACTGCTCTAACTGCGTCTCGTTTGAGACCTTTCTAACCATTTATGCGTATTAGTGCACATTATAGGTGGTCAGCCCAATTAATGCTTTTAACACACAATCGCATTTTCTATGTTTCATAGCATCTTCATTGTTGGTCAACGGCCATTTAATTCGATTGTTGGTTTATTATCAAAATTAGCATCAGAGCTAGCAATAAATTTCTTTATTTAACTGAATAAAGTCCCAGCCAATATCAATAACCTTTATTATAAAAACAATTATCATCTATACAATAACCTACTAAGCGAGATAAATCTGCTTCATTCAGCTGAAACACAACATACAAAAAGGGCTTTTGGCCTGAATTTTGAATTAGTACTTTACTTTATTAGTACTTTACTTTATTAGTACTATACTAAGAAAAGAGATTTATATTTTACAATTAATTGACATTTTACATGTAGAAAAACCATGTTTGATACATTTTGTAACTTTCTAGCCCAACTGTGGATTATACGATAGAAAGTATTTAATTTCTTGAACATAAAAACAAATGTATTTTAGTCCTCATGGCCAGAGACATCTGCTTAACTTCAACCTTTAAAATTAATACACTCGGTGAATTCAAGGTTTTAACTCATTTTTGAACGGGAGATACTCGGCTCGAATTCTGATAGGAACGAGATGCAAAGTTAATTTATTGTGACAATCAGTGAACACATCTATGACCCCAGTTGGAGGCAGAATTCTTGGGACGACCAATCATATCTGTACATCCTTTTGTCAGTTAATCTATTTGCAGCACCTGTTCTAATGCAGCACCAAAATCAAATTTTGAAAACCATTTTATCTGCATTCTTACCAATGTAATCTTAAGAAATTGATACAATAGCTTTCTTGATACATAGTTGCTGCCTAAACAGCTTTTTTTATTCAGTCATCTTTCTTTTTCAATAATACAAAATATTCACAACATGCGTTAAACTTTTTCGATATTTCGATGAACTTTTTTGATACCCAACTGAAGTTTACACATTATACAGAGTTATGTATAGAATACCATAAGACTGTTCTGCACAATTTTCTGAATTATTTTAATATATGGCTTTAACGTTATAGAAAAAAGTTCAATGGTGTTATATCGTCTGATGTGAGTGGGAAGTTCTTATCTCCTTACCAATAATTCCACAACTAGGACATGGCCCATGCAGTACTTGAATTACTTCCTTGGCATGTAACCCAACTTTGCAGAACTCATATGTCACGTGTTCCTCCATATCTTGTAATCTAGGCATAAAAATTTGAATTACCATGTCGCAATAACGAGCACTGAGTGTCAGTGCCAAAATAGTTGCTTTTTCGGGCAAAGAAAAATTACCCGATAAAATATCATAATCCGTAAGCAAAAAAACACTATAACAACCCATTTTTGAAATTACTAACCAGAAAAATGTAAGATATGATGCCACAATAAATCTTAAAACAAGATCGTGTAGGATTGCCATGTTGGTTCACTATTCTTACGAAATTCTAGATTACAACAAGTTTATTTTGTGAGCATATAGTCAATATACGTAACTCTACAGATACATATAACTTAATTAATTATTTTTTAAATTGCATAAGAATTTAAGCAGATAACCAATTGCTTCGTTCTGGCTTCATTGTTAATACTTCAAAATTGGGAGTTAAACTGAGTCACTCAAATCAAACGTAAATGCGTTCATAGCACGTGTTAAAGGAAAATTAATGGATTTCCCTGATCAATGATTCAACTTGTACCAGGGAATGGGCGAAATAACTTGTAGTCTTTAGCCTACTAAAATTTCTACATTACAATTTCAGCTAAAATCATTTCTATTTAAGTAATTCTATTTTGAATATATTATTTATAAGTCACTGAACAAATAACATCTACATCAACAAACCACCGTACATCTTTAATTAAGAGACTGTAACTCGAATTAAAAACAAATATCTAGTATATTTAGAGTTTATTAAAATTCTTTATACTTTACTCTTATAGTTTGGTATTCAGAGACAAACAGAAACCTATAAGAAGAGTGGGTTGTTTTATGTTCAGATCAAACCAAAAACTAAAAGCACACATACCGATAAAAGCTTCGAAAAAAATATTTTCTTCATAACATGATTGTTTCAAAGCGATTGTCTTTCACATTACAGACATATATATGCTTGTGGTAAATACACACTAGCATATTATGCATCTCTTTGTGATGAACAAACCAAAAACATAAAATTTATGTAAAATATGTACATACATTTTTTTGACATAACATTAAGGTAATATCAATTTGAATATAAATGTTGTTCATATATTACTCCTAGATGTTGGTATCAAGGTGGTTTTGGGAAAATTTATTGAAATACGAAATTTTTCGCAATATTCATGAGGAATCAAGAAACCAAATGTTGAAATTTTTGGTCGAGTATTTAGGTTAGGTTGTTCGAAAAGAAAACAATTTCTCCAAATCTGGAATGAAAACCAAAGTTTTGTGTGTGAAAAATATTTTTCAATTTTTTGTGTTCTGTTCAAATCTCATGTCTGTATTATTTGGTTAGCTATGGGATAGAGAAAAATTCTTCGAGAATATTTATCATATATGGTTTTTGTGTATGAAGAAACCTCTCTATGTGATAATATTTAATTTTCCAGTAATTTTTTATTATTGTCTAGTTTTGTAAAATTAGCATTTGGTTTGTATTTTTCTGAAAAGTTGGGTACTGCATATACTCGTACGTATAGTTGGTCTCATTTCAAATTATGGTTTCGTTTATTTGAAAATACTAATTATTTGTCGTCTGCAGCTTCATATTATTAGTATATCGTTTAACAAGTAACATGGATGAATGTAATTATTAGATTTTCGACCAGAGGGAATGGATATTGTCTACAACTGGTTTCAATTATAATTCTGGAGATTGGGTTGTATGCTATGCAGCGCACGTTGTAATGCTTTGTTTTAGTTTCAAGATTCGTTATCAGTAAACCTGAGCTACTTTTTTCAAACTGAAGGTATGATTAGGATAGACCCTAATGTAAGAAAGTTGTTTACTTTTATTTGAGTAGAACTGATTACAATCATTATATGTTTATCACTGGAACGTGGAAGCTCTTTTGCTGTTCTCAATCAACTTAATTTGTTTGTTAAGCTTCACCCATCATTGTTTGCTTTCAATATGGCTAGAAGTGTCTTACTCGTGTAAAAAAGTAAACCGATCCGTGTTTTTCTTATATAATCGTGTCATTTTACTAGTTAAAGCTATGAGAACACCGACTTATTATTCATGGATCTGTTTGGAAGCATAACTGAAACTTTTCCACATAAACTATTTCTTAAATTATTTTTTCCAAAAGTTCAAAACCAGCCAATAGTATTGCCATGAACCATGTTGAAACACCAATATGTATAGTATAGAAGTATAGGACCTGTTCAAGCTCAAGTACTTTCGAAGTATGTTAAGTATCGTTTGGCTTAAGTATATACTATACCATAAAATAGCGTTAGAAACTAGGATATGATTTTGCAAGATCACAGATCATAATCATAATAGATTCTCATGAAAATTTGCCAGTTCCATTTTTTCTCTTTATGTTTGAAATTTTAGTAGTTACTCAAGCTTCAATTATGTCTTGTTAGATAAGCACACCCTACTTTGAACCAGATTTTGAATGTCTTCCTAGGCGACTTATTGGAGATACTATTTTTGGGATTTTGGTAGTTTGGGTCAAGGCAAAAGTGTCAATTTGGCTCACTTATATTTCTTGTTACAGATATTAGATTTGTCTCTAGCAGAGTCATCATTATAAAGCCACGAATAAATTTAATTTTCAAAGTTCTGCCAAAACCAATATATGATGAACAAAATACACCAATAAAACTCCATGTAATTACGAGGGCGGATTGAAAATGAAGCTATCTAAGTAGGAAAGCAAAATTTTTTTTTGTCAAAACCCATTTATTTTTCAACATAGTCTCCTTTTACTTCGACACACTTAGTAAGACGATAATCCAACTTTTTTATACCATTTTAATAATACGATTTCGGGAACCCCTCAAAATACGCGTTAGTTCCGGTAATCACTTCTTCGTTTAAGATGAACCTTGGTTCTGCGAGCCATTTTTTCAAGTTTGGAAACAGGAAAAAGTCACTAGGAGCTAAATCTGGACTATAAGGTGGATGATATACAAATTCGAAGTGTATTTCACGTAATTTTAGCATCGTCACTTTTTTCTTCTTTAAATGTGGTCATTTTTCCTTGATTGCATCAACCAATTGATCCAATAATGCACGATAATACTTTCCTGTGATTGTGGATCCTTTTTCAAGATAATCGACAACAATATTCCGTGTGCATCTCAAAATATAGTGGCCATAACCTTGCCAGCCGAATTTACTGCCTTTGGTTTCTGCGGAGCACTTCCACCAGCTTCCACTCATTGTTTCGATTGCTTTTGGTTTCAGAGTGGTAGACCCACGTTTCATCACAGGATTAAGCTTTATCATGTCCAAACACCGCTGTGAAGTGGTCTATCAAACTCGTTTTGTTTGACACTGAGCAAAGGCAACCCCATGCATATGTTCATGCAAAATGTTGAACACACGTTCTTATGATATGTTTACCATTTCAACAATCTCACGCAACTTGACTCGGTGATCATTCATAACGATATCGAGGGTTTTCTTGATATATTCTTCAGTAACTACCATTTTTGGCCTTCTTGTTGATGTTATTGTGCCGGTGCTTCTTCAGCCACGTTTAAATTCAGCAATCCAATATTTTACCATGTTATCTGACGGAGCAGACTCACCGTAATGTTTATCAAGCTTTTCTTTTGTCTCTTTCGCCGTTTTCTCTTTCAAATAATAGTCTTTAATCACTGCACGAAATTCGTTGTTTTCCTTTTTTCAAGAAACACTACAACAAAAAAACTAACTGTTGAATTTGGGTGTTTGTGCTGCCATCTAGCGCTAGGCAGCTTCATTTTCAATCCGCCCTCGTAAAAGGTTTCTGCATACACTATACCTGCTTCATGTATTTAATTCAGATTTTATTCAATTATCTCTTCATCTAGGCTACCGCGCTTAATATCAACGCACAATAAGAAATGGAGTTTCTAGACATTGATTGATGTTTTGACTGAAATATGCCGTTTCATATGCATGAATTGGATTTTTTAAAGACAGATACACAACCATCTTGCAAATGAATCTCTAATCCTTACTGTTATAAATTATCTTCTATGACAAGAGAAACAAATTGGATAAAGGAGGTTCAAATTTAAACGCCAATTATAGAGACTCTTACGATTGTCTTGGAAAACTTCTGTTTTACTGTTATATAACAATTATTTGACTTCACTTAGATTTTGAAATATTTTCAGATTATTTTGGAACAACCCCTAATTTAGCCATTTAAAACCCATTTAACATAAAGTACTGCGAAAATGGGTGAACACTTTAATTTTTACCATAGCAAATTATTACCCGTAATGATACAAATTATAAGCATACACCCTAATTTTATCAGCTTTCCAAGAAGGATTAAAATGGCACTTGAAAAACTGGGCTGAATTATCGTTGCCTATAAATATATAATTTAACAAAGAAATTAATTCGTACAATTTTATGAATTGTCCTATGCTCAATATAATCCTTCTCAATGTAACTGCCATGATTCCTTATGCAAAGCGTAATTCGTTTTCGCATATGTGGCTTGATGATTGTTTCTGATGCGCAAAAAATATGTTCTTTTAGAACTTCTACTGAACTAATTGTCAAGTCTGGGTTTCGTGCAGGCCATATAAATGGGCCACATACCAATCCATCGATTTCCATAATTTTGTACTATCCACTGTCTTTCACTGATTCTATACAGTGTGCTGAACATCTATTATGCTGAAATATGACTTGTCTCTTCGGTTACATTGATAAGTATTCCGGGTTAAACATTTCCAAATAAAACTTCGTAGTTGGTGTTAATACTACCCAACCATACAGTAAAGAAGAATCTGCGCTGAAATGCAGTTTCTTTAAATTTTTTTCCTCAGTGTAAGCTACGATAATTTGTGATCCCACCCTTTTCGAATTTCGACTCATCTGTATACAAAATGTTACTGAGATAATCAGCTTTTTCAGCATAAGAGCAAAATTTTAACAGTCATGATGGTTATTCCTCCTTCAATGTACAGGTTGAAAGTGGGTGTCGCACTGAGACATGACAAGCAGACGCGCTATAGTGTAATCACCATTAAAAATATTGACGTATCACTTCTTCATTCTTAGCCGTAAACCTGCATATTCTACCAGTATCAATTTGTCTTTTTAGAACGTTGCCCGTTTCAAATATCTAACGGAAAATCCAAAGATTTTGCAGAGTTGCTGTCACACAGCCATATCAACACATAGTATAGTACTCATTCCGGACTACTAGATGCAATCGTTTTTCAAAAGAAGCGCGGCGCTGATAATTAAAACCTGTTTTTTGCAGTGACATTTATCATTTTGGAGAGACACTTACATGGGGAGCTATACAATATTTGGGCTATACAATATTTGTCAAACATAACATTTTGTTTTCTACAGTGTAAATTTTTTTATTTTTTACTGATGGGCACAGAGCTCCTACATCTATAACAAAAACTTAAGTATAAACCCATTCTTGCAAATTTTTTTAAATGGCTTAAGCTGGGGTTAAATTTTTTGAAATAATTGATTAGCCATATTGTTGATTTTTACAATTGAGTCGCCGCATGTAGTATATGATAATATCGATGCGTCAGGTGGAATATATACAACGTAGATTTATAATGTCGTTTTGTTAATCGATATTTTTACGCATAATTGTTCAATAGACACGATTTTAAATTCAACGAGCTCACAGGGTACAGAAGTGTCAATAGCTATTAATACTCCACCACCAGATTTTTTAGTACTGGTTTCTGGTGAACGATCACATCTGTAGACAACATACTGGCTGGGAAAAAATTCAGAACTCAGGATCTCTTTGTTAAATGACGTCTCACAAATTATATATACGGGAAATAATGTTTTTAAAACGAAATTATGAAACATGGCAGCTTTCGACGACATTTTATTTACATTTTGAAAATAAAATGTAAGTTTTCTTTTCCTTAGTTCGTTGGGTTTCAAGCCTCTATTACTTGGACTTACTGATTTGTCTTCAGGCGTATGCGTGATTTCCTGTAGATTCAGGTCATTTGCATGGATTGCTCTATTTAGCAACTTATGAAGTTGGTAACCTTCTACTGGAGAAAAGTATTGAAATGAGAGTGTGTGTCTGCTTAATGCTATACTTTTGCATGTGGTAAGCTGTCAAACAGTTTAATTTTTTTACCCGACAATCGAACACAAATTACATTTGAAGATGTTAAACTTAGAGCTTCATGGATGGTTAGAATTCTGCTTGAGTCCGGCAGTTTACGTTTGTTAGTTAATTCTCATTTGTCATTCTTCGTGAACGTCAAATATAATGTATTCGTCGATATTGGAATGTCAGCAATTGATTTAATAATGGTGGAACGAATGGTGTTAGAAGCGATGTTAGAGGTACAGATGCCCGGATATATTTCTTTTAATGCGTATGTCACATCAGCTGGATATCTATAAGTTGTTCTTAAATATTTTGAGTTAGTTAAGTACATATTAGCATCAAAAAATCGCATACTGACGTAATTCAATCTGTCTATATAAGGTATTTGATTATAATCTCTCAGGATAAACATTTTCCGACATTCACTTAACCGAGCTACCACACCTTAAAACCTAATAAACCCGCATGAACCATCATGTAATCGTTAACTTACACTGTATTATATTTTTTAGTACCATTCAGGAGATAAGAAGCAATGGTACGATAGTTTGTTTTAATATCTTCATAATTTAAACCAACATCCATGCATCGTGATTCAATTTTCTCTTTTTTGTCACTAATACCATGTTTTGTTGAACTAAGAACGAGATCCCTTCCTAGTAAATGAGCATTTAATATCCAAGTAGATTTGCCACAGCCTTGGACTCCTTGGATCGATATTATCTCTGGTTTTATTATTTCCAACGGCAAAGCCAATTTACATATTCGCTCAAAAATTTTTTAGTCCAGCATGATTTCCGTGGCGTTAGAGCAGAAAATGTACCGATTTGATGTATTGAACCGTTTATTATCTGAGTTGAGTTGCACTAATATTTTACCATCAAAACCCCATTGGTGCTCAGCTACCGGTTCCTCTATGTAACTTTGGTTATGGTTATCATAGACATAAACTCTTATTGGAGATAGAGAAGTTGCAGAAAATGGTAGAGTACCGATATTATTTTTATACAACTTTGCTAGATGATTACATATAAATATATATTGGAAAACTTCATAAAATGAAGAATTTTTTTTATTGAATTCAGATTGTAATGATCATTATTCTCATTTGAAAAGTAAGTCGGTAATTCTGGAATAACTTCCGTATCTAACGCCACAAATGAGTTCACTACGTTAGGCAATGGAGTGCCAATAATCCATCTGGACGGCAACGCTCTTTTGTATCTTAATTCATGGTTGAATGGAATAATCAAAGTGCATTTCACATTTGAGAACTTGCTATTGGTAATAAAATTTATAGCATCCTCTATAAAATTTATAGTATCTCAACGTAACATGAAACATCAATGTCAAGCTGAAACGTTTGCGGATTTCTAAGATGTAGTGATGTTGTGATTATTCTTATAAAGTGAACTAGATCACTGCATTTGGTTTTGTATTTATTATTAATTATTACCACAAATTTGTTTTCAAATTTATACAATTTTGTTAATGATGGTTTTTTGGTAATGATTGCTGATATTTATTTTATTCTTTAAGTAACTTATTAGCAAGCATCTATCCATTTTTTCATACATAGCTACCACAAATAGACGTGAAACTTCGGGTTTTCTTTATCCACGTAATTACTTCAGGTTCTTTATAAGCGTAGTTTTTATTAGGACTATCTTCTAAAAACTGAAAGCACTTATCAAAATCTTCCAATGGCCAGTTGATTTGAATTTTGAAGTAAACCTCTTAAGAATTGAGGTTGACGAGGGTTTAGTTATTTGTATATTATTTTGTACATCCCTTTCAGCTCCTCCATGTAGAATAGAATTCATGTTTATTATCGAATTTGATCGTTTAAGCGAAGCTTTTGAAAAAACGATTTCTTTTGAGACCACTCAAGATCCTTTACTAGCAGCCCATCAGGCCAAACTTAAGAGTCCACAGCTGCATCAAATGATTCCCCAGGAATATAGATCTTATATGAAATATAGTTGTACTTCAGACCACTCGGTGGCTTTGGAACTATTCGGTGGATATACACGTCATCAGTACGTATAATTTTATCCACTAATTGATTGAATTCTACATTTGATACTGAGCAGTGAATTCGACTAATAAAAAGTCATCTTCTTGGTTGAGCTACTCGAATACTAATTTCATTAGTTGCGGTTTCAGTCGTAGTATTCGAAATGATCTCGTTACTTTCTACAACACTACAATCTTTCAATTTACTTCCGTCCATATCTTTATTTTCTTTAGTTATCGTTGGAGTAGTACGTTGGATTCTGGTTTGCTTAGAATTTTCACTTAAGCAGTAGTGGATGTTTTGGAGTGCAATATCTCTTGTATCCTTTTGATCGTCTTAAAATGTGGACTTCAACATTGTCCGCAGTTTTCTGTCCAATTGATTTACTATCAGAACATTTGCAATTACACAATGAGGGTTTATTTTTTAGCTCCCCGATCTTGTTATTCAGTTCTACTATTCTGGAACTGGCCAGTTCCATTTTTTGAGAGAATGTTGCCATTTGGTAAGACAATTAGTCCAGCCTCCCTGCCACAGCTAGGATGTTTAAGTCACAGTAGTTATTACAGTACCAACGAAGGCATTTAAGGGATATTATCGCCTGTGACACGGTCTGTGTTATGACTAAACATTAAGCGTGATACATTTTGGAGCAAATTCCACTGCAACTGACGACCTCATCTCGGTAATCACACACAATTTTACACACTGTAGGGATACTCTTTTAAGTTATTGTCACTTGATTAATATAAATAGGTCACTATGCACACTTATTGTATTTAATAATTGAGATTTTACTTCCTAATTTCGATAACATACGAAATACATACGTTAACACTTTTCAAATATATTATTTATTATTTTACAAAAAATAATATTGATAAAAAAATTATTTAGTCAGACACTTTAAATTAAAAAGAAACATTTGTTGACTCAATTTGTCGCAATATAATTTTCTGCAAAGAATAAGCCAAGTTACCAGCAACCCTGTATATAGAAACAATAATCTATAGAATTAAATCCCTTGGTTACAAATGAAATATTGTCACCAAAAGCTAGTAAATTTCGTCTTATTTTTCAACCACAACTGTGACGAAATCATAAATATGTATTATTTAAACTCAACATTTCAATATTTTCTAAATCCCAAATAATTTATGAAAAATGATTAAGGAAACCGATAACATATAATATTTTGTACCGATACCAAATAAATCTTAACAATGTCTTAAATCTATGATTTTTGTTTAATTTTCACATATTTCATAAAAATAAAATTCAATTAAAAAGCATTTGTAGAAAACTAATCAATTTTCTTGAGAACACATATAATACCAGTATTATTCAAACACATCCGGATGTACATATATACGTATATATGTACAACAATAAATACAAAACTATACCTTATAGTATTTAAGGTGAAAACTAATTGATTTTTTGTAAATTTCCACACCTCTTTGTACAAATATTCAAAATCCATAGATAGGTTCTTAATTCATAATTCATATATAACAATAAATATGTTTACATTATTTATAGTTTTATATTTATGCTATACATGTTATATAAGATGTATTCATCTTTTGAAAAATTATTTTCTACAGAAATATCTACACAATAAATTTTAATTAATATATAAGAAAATTTGTATGTGTTAAAATTTTAATTGAATTACGTACAGCTGAGCTACGTGCCAGTTCTGTCCAAATCAAAAATATTAAACCACTCCCGTCTCTTTTCCTACCTCTAAATACGGACCTATCTAATTATGAATGCCAATTTACATTCGTAATCGTGATCATTATTACACCTTTTATATTATTTTACGCTATATTTTCCACTAATTAAAAAATTATTTTTAACACAATTTACCTTTAAAATTTAATTAGGCAAAAACAAAACAAAACGTAACGAAACACTTTCAAAGGTAATTAGGTATTGTGATTTTTCGTTTTCCATCACACAAATTTTCATTTCGCACGAAATTTATTTCGGTACAAATATATTAAAAATAAATTTCAACTAATTAAAAAATATTGCGAAACAATATTTTCCACCAGATAAAATTTTTAATAAATTTATTTATTTATTTTTTATTATTCATTCACTCTATTCAAAACATAATTTCCAGTTGATAAAATAAATATAATATAATTCTCTAAATACATAAAATCTATTGTTTTTGTTAATATGAATTTGTAATTATTAAATTAAATAAAAAAAAAATTGGATAGCAAAAAAATACCACGAATTGATATTTTCACATTTCATTTCGAGCAGAAGAAAACTTTTTGTTTGTTCTATGAATAATTATCAAAGTTTAAATAATTTTAGTTTTTAAATTATTTAATATCGTTAAAGTCATCACAAAATATATTTCCTTTTCCCCAATAAAATATTTTCATTTTCATTTATATTTTTCACTTTTGTTTTGTTCTAGTCTACTAATTTATTTAATAGGAAAATCAATATTAATAAAAATCATTCACAATAAATTAAATACAATATATAACTACTTGAATATATAAACAACAACAACAAAAACAAATGAAGGGAAAACTTAACGATAAACGGTTGTTTAGAGCTTTCCAGTTAACATGTAAAAGTTTTTTAATTCGTTTGTTTCTTCTTTGTCTTTGGTTTATAGAATTTCCATTGTCTGAAAAAATAGTTATTCTTATTATTTAATTCGTTCGTTAAATAAATAAATTATAATTCAAGAATATAATAATTTAAACTGTCATTCTAAATGCAGTACAGTATTCTATTGACAGTTATCGTTTATATATCGTATGCATTTAGTTGAAGCTTTTTTAGTTGTTCTGCAGAAGTCTTTGAATTGAACGATATTTGAGTGGCTTTATTTGACACTATTCCAAAGATGAATACTTATGTAATTGATTTTAATATAGACCGGAAGGAGTAGAAGCCGTAGAGCAATCAAAATGAACGACATGGTGCACGGTTTCTCTTTACACGATTCAAGTGGTAGGTGTCGTTGTAAAAAAAACGACAATGTAGAAGTATAGTTATTTGACTGACATAATGTAGCTCTCACTTTATAAAAAAAATTATTTGATCACCGAACAGTCTTTAGTGACCTAAAGTCAGAAAAACAGATTTGAAAACGCATTTGAAGTTAGACCTAACTTTATCCTAACCGACAACAATCGAAAATTTTTATGTGTGGGTTAAAGTAAACTAACAATGACATTCAGGCGAAATATTAAGTGTTTTTAAAATAATAAAATACTAATATCAATACTAAATATTTAAATACAAAATATAAAATAATAATTATAATTTAATAACACAAATATATAACAGATAATATATAATAAAACAAATATATATTCGAATAAAAACTACAATATAAACTACCCTAAGAATTTATGATTTTCTTAAGAAATTGAATATCTCGAGAACTAATATGCGATAACTAATAGATGTGTATGTAATTTTCTGATCTAGGTCAAGACAATATACATTCCAAACCATTTGAAAGGCTAATTAATTTTACGTCTTCAGTTAAATTTTGTTTAAGCTTTACTAACATCTTACGGCAGTAAAGCTTACTCAAAATTCAATTTGACGACATAAAATTAATTAGCTTTTCAAATGGTTTTCGAATGTTAAATAGGTCTGAACTTTCAGAAAATCATAAATTCGTACAAATCATTTTTGAGCATATTCAAAATTTTTCTTCTTGTAATTTGTTTATGAGCATTTAAACACATATTTATTTTTTTCAGAAGCTATCTTATTGGGAATTGTTAATTTTCCTAAATGTCATTGTTTTCCTACATTTACACCAATACATTGATACATTTTGTGATATTCTTCTTGGTTATGCTTATTTTAGTTCTAACTTGAAACGTCTATACAGTAGTGTGAAGTAAGACCTAAAGTTATCCTAAAATTAGTTCTACTCTAGTTAGGTCTAACTTCACATGCATGATTTGAAACTTGTGTTGTTAAAACAAACGATATATATATATATATATATATATATATATATATATATATATATATATATATATATATATATATATATATATATATATATATATATATATATATATATATTTATATATATATATATATATATATATATATATATATATATATATATATATATATATATATGTATATATATATATATATATATATATATATATATATATATATATATATATATATATATATATATATATATATATATATATATATAGAAATATACTTATCAACCATCTTCAATTGATACATTTATTTTTGATGGAATGTCGTTATTGTATATGCTTGGTGATGCTTCTACAACTTAAAGAGGTCTATAGTTAAGCGTTTGTTAAATAAAATGTTTAAATCCGACTGATTTTCGATACCTATCTTAGTGCACCTATAAAAGATGTTGAACGAAACAGACGTATTTCGAACCGTCAGGATGTTTATAATATGATTGGGCTTGACAAAAAATTATCTCGTATTCTCCATTAGGCTTTACAATCGGAATCATTCAAAACAAAATTTAGTACATTATTTGTACAAAATTTAGTACAAAAGCTAATGTTAAAATTTCGTATGCAACAGAAATAGCGTGTTAAAAAATGTAAAGCTGTTCGAGCAATAGATTATATTGGAAAATCATGATTATATTAGGAAATATGTATAATTTTCCAAATTTGAAAATTTATATAGAAGTTGGGCGGGTATCTAATAAATTATAAGATATCTCGTAAATATGGTTTGTAATTCAATAACCAGCATTACATGCTTTGACTGGATGTGATTTTTCCGCGTCATGTCAGGGAAAAGAAAAAATAAAACCATTCAACTTACTGCAACAAAATCATGAGTTTTAGGAATCTTTTTCGGCGAGTTTATCTGAAGTGGAAGAGGATGTTTCTTCAAAATTAGAAAATTTTGTGGTTATGCTTAAGTTTTACATTGAATATATTGTACGCATATTAAAATGTGTTTTAAAATTTGATTCATCTATGTTGCCTCCTTGTTAAGAGGGTTAATTTCATCACGGCCATCTGGAAAAGTGCTGTGCATATAAAGCCACCACATTTCGTATCACATAATAATGTAAGGATATAGAAAAGTTACTCTCTAAATTTTTACTGGTTCGGTGGGAGAACCGATATAAATCAAATATGGGGTGAAAATGAAAGCAGTGTCGAAGAGAATGATGAAATTGGCATACATTCGAGTGATGGGGAAGACAATATATTTTTATATATAGTTAAAAAATGTTGTTGCTAAATTAAATTTTTCTTTCAAAACTATAATTTGTCTATTATTTTAAACTGAACTAAATTCAATCAAAACATTTTAGTTCAATTATATGCATATTATGGTAAATGTACATATGCCGGTTAATATTACTCGCACATGTATATACAACTAACTTTTACCAAACATTCAAACGTAAATTCATGCCAGTTTCACAACCCCATGGTATTACTAGACCACCTTGTGACATTTACATTCATAGACATAAAAGACATATGGCCAAAATTTCAGATACCTCAGACAAAATTTTCCTTCACCAAACTGTCCCCGATAAATACGCACGTTTAAATAGCGAAGCATAGTAATGAAATTGATCAATTTTGTCATCGCCAATATAAAAACCATGTATATAATTGGAAAGCTCACATTAAGACCTTTGAAATGATTTATGAATTGGCCGTGTACCTTATCGTTTTTTTTATCAACTACAACACCAGTTTCAATTCTCATTTTCTGACTGAAGGTCATTTAAAACTGTTCGAAGCCTGAATGGTTTATTTTATAAAGTGAGATCTACATTATGTTACTCTAATAACTATTAGTGTACATTGTCGTTTTTTTACAACGACACTTATCTTTTTCAGCGTTATTGAAGGGCATTGTCAACAAAAAATTTTGTTTTATTTTTACGTTTCAGTTCGAAATTTTATTATCCTTTGATCTATCTCTAGATCTCTTCCTTTACCAAAAGATGGATATCCCTTTAAATATTGTTGTAACATTTTCTTCCGGATCAGTAAGTCTATAACCAAAAATTCAATATCAGATTTCAAAGCGGATTTTGTAAAAGACGAATTGATTTTTTATAAAATTTAGCAACCTCAACTAAATTACAACACGCATTATTACCAAACTATTTTATAACTCGCGGTGGACTGGTTTTTTCGATCGGGAAAAAAACGACACAAGATTCTTTCTCTTAGATTACTCGCTAATATTCGAACTTCTGAGTTATTTCGTGCACTCATCCGTCTAGGTCCATTTTATTATCGTGAGTAACAACAGATCCAACATACTTAAATTTCAAAACATTATCATTCCTTAAACCGTGTGGCTACTTATACTTAGTTCGATGGCGCCGTGGTTTGTCAAACCAGAGAGCGCATATTTGGTTTAAGTTGATTTTGAGACCAACATACATTATTTTGACAAAGCATTGTGACAACATATCTTTTTAGCCAGATTTACATTTTTGTTTTGTTTTTGTAAATTTTTAAGGACACACCATAGCCTATCTCGATAATTCCTCCAACGTTTTCGGATAAGGAGGTATTAATGAGCTCACAGAAGATCTTTAAGTATATGCCAAACAATTTCAGTAAAATTGAACAACGCATACTGGGTGCTTTTCTTATTGATGTTTACTCCATTCTGCCAAAATTAGTCTCAACATTTACATATTAGAAATACTGAGTCAACAGAAGTGTATCTCAGTGCAACCACTACACGAGCGTAAGTAATCAAGTTGTGGGAATCCTACTAATATAACGGTTCTGAAATCGAGTCATAGTACGCACAAATCTTAACGCCGAAGGGAAACCTATAGGGGCTGTTACGAAATAATCGAATATCGAATTTTTTCCTATTTCGATTTGCGCATTTTCATTATGAAAATGTTTGGTCGAATTTGACCAATGTATACGCATGAAGTTAGCAATAATGACCTTTACCTCACTTGAAGATACTAAATTTTATCTTTTTGTAGTAGTATTATTAACTAATGAATTCAAATGGCATCAAATTAAAACAATTCGTGTACTAACTAGCAGTCGGATCCTCACATCCGATTTTACGCAAATACCATCTGGTTTGGTCTTTTTATATCCATAATTGCCAATTTTTTATGAACGGATTTTGATAATAGCCCTCCAGCTCTCAGAACATTAAATAGCTGATTTCGTGATTGAAAAGAACCCAGCATGTACCATCAAATTCGCGGATTTGGCTATAAATCCGATGCTTGTTTTTTTCTCGAATGTTCAAAATCATCTCTTGTTCTTATTCGTCTAGGTCTGTTATATTATGATACCCCTACTGACACCAATTGCGTCTGGGACTCAAAAACCATCATCTCTCAATTAATCGCTCTTAAAACTACTCGATGTAATTTTTTTTATAGAATTAGGAGGTATTGATCACAAGAAGTGACACGACTGAAGTGTTAAGAAGTGTTTATTTTAGAGAAACTCCATTGGTCTATAAACTAGCCCAAAACATTTCTGTATACTGGAAACAAAAACAGAGTTTTTTTTTAAGATTTTCAATATCTCTTCACAGGTTATTTCAAAAAATTTAGTCTTTCTTTTCAGAGCTAAAAATTCTTAGCCAAATTTTTAAGATTCTTGAGTAGAAAACAGCTCAGCAGAAGTATATCCGTCACCAGGTCATGGCAACCCTAGTATTGTAACGTTCTTCATATGAAGTCAAGTAACGTACGAAAATCAGAAATAATTATCAATCCTGGAAGGCATAGTACTGTGTAAATCTAAGTCCTCTACAGAATTTAATCAGATCTTTTTACAACCTCGAATAGTTCTAGAGGTAGCATGTATTATAACGATATTTTCACGATCTTAAAAATGCTAGGTCAATTACGTGACTGGGATAGTATTATGGGATAATAATGTCACTGGGACAGTCATGTGTACAAGTAATATAAAAATGGAAACAAAAAATTGCACAACCTAGAGGTATACGGTCACGAAGGATGTTTTCATGGATCAGAAAAGATATTAGGCCGAGATGTAAAGATAAAATGTCACACAATTCATTATTGAGTGGTAATATTATATAATCTATAGATAGGTAATACCCTTTTGGTATTAATAAAATGGTTAAACAATTGATGGTTGGAGAACAATTGCTGTTCAATCGGATGGATAAAGTTATTGGAGAGGAAATAAAAACTCAGTCTGATATTATGCAATGCATACTTATCTTCGGTGGTAATGTTTTTCGACACCTAACGTTTCAAGTTCTACTTAGCAAAGCTACATTGATACATAAATACCAAATATAACCAAGAATTTTTAATTCGAGATTAATCTAGTATTTCGGTTAATCTAAAATCAATTATGAATTAATATTAAAGCGAATGTGCCATTTCTATGAAAGTGAGATACTCCTGCAGCTACCTTAAAATTATCACATCTCAAAAACTTGTAGTCTGTTGTGAATTTGTCCTCCATTCTAAAAATAATCCTATGCGTATGCTAATGATAACCGAGTTCTTAGACTGCATTAATATTTGGTTGGCTTTTCCAACAATCTGCCTTCAAAGCAACTTTCTCCAAACACAAATAGAAATTCATCCCAAATAAATTCTTCTCAATTCTTCATTGTATAGTTTGTTCATATCATTGACGGTTGTTCATATCTCCATAGTTCATATCATTGTAATATCGCCTATGATTTCGTTAAAAAAAATTTTCTGGAAAGTGCAGTAGACAATTCAAAGTACTTTAATTTTTTCATCTGGTTTTTTCCAAAAATTCACAATTGAAAATTCTTCACAGATTCACTTGAAAGATTCAAAGTACATTTATCGCATCCTTAGAATCATATTCATGAAATTCTCGAGACTGGGGGTACTGATACCTTCACTCCGTTTTGTTAAATCTAATCCACTCCAGCAGTCGGAGAATAGAACTATACTCTCCTTCGCTCTTAATTTGCAAACTAGGGTTCTTCCTTAATTCCAATAAACTGTGTGTTCTTAATAAACAGAATATACTGTATTTAATCTAGCCATTTTCTCTGAAAATTTCCATACTAAGTCCTCAAAGATTGTTAAGAGGGATTTTTTGACCCACCAGTTGCATTTGTGGAAATGTATTTTTGGTAATCTATCTCTCGCTGCAATCCTGCTATGATTTTGATCACTAATCATTGCCCTTGGTTAACATTCGCACTATCATTGTTTACACTTTCTTAGTGTTCATACACCTTGCAATATGTTTATCATACATATTTATAGATAGCTGTAAGTTTAAAAAAAATTACTCGCTCTTGCATGTTGTTTGTACGTTAGATTAGAGCATTAGATTCTGCTTTATTGAGTTAAAGTATGATTATTAATGAATTATATTTCATTCAAACATTACGGAAGTATAAGAACTTGACAAGCGAAGAGTGCCTAGTAATATAATTTTGAAAAACATCTTTTGAGCGTTGAATTTCCTATATTCATTATTTATTAATACTACACCATTTTTCAAAAGTTATTTCACTCACTTCTACTTGTTGACTCGCAGCTCTTATTTGGAAATACTTGTTATTTTGGATGTTACTAACGTTCCACTCGGTTATGAAATCGAAGAGCTCTAAACTCTTTTGTATATCCCTTGAAACGTTAAACGAAGATATGTGGCAATAAGATCGATTTGTGTAGATCATTTGCGTAGATCATCCATTTCATTTGTGTAGGTCATCCATAAACTTGCATGTTACATCTTATTTTGTCCATTATTTATTCTGCTCTGATTTTGTGTCCTTAATAGCAGTTGTACATATGGGCTGAATAACATTAACTTATAGAACCATACCATATGTGCTATTAGTAGGGCTTTCAGACAAAAGTAAGGTGCATAAATATAATGTCGTAACAAAACAACGATCATTATAACGAGTGATACCCCTGAATCTGTTTTATTTTACGCCAAGCTGTTCAGTTCTTATTAAATTTATATTATATAATAATTATATCAGTTAATATTGATTAAAAAATGAGCCATGAAGCAGGACAGAATAATATTTTTACAATATAAAGAAGAAACGAAAAACAAGGCTTCCAGATCTAAGTTGTCAAACAGTGCACCGATTCAAAATAAGTATCTTGACTTATTATTCGCTTGTCGAATTAAAACAAAAGAAACTCATAATAAATGAATATATCTAACGACATATTTATCTGTCTCTTAACACACACACACAATACAAACTCGTACACTTTCAAAAGCACTCCACCACGTAGATACAACAACACTTTATATGTAACCCAAGCACAGTGATTTAGATTTTTTTTTCCCTGGTTCGTTCGTATATGTACATGTATACAATGTATATCCAAGCAGTATAATATCCATTTTCACAAACAAGGACGGAAAAATAATGAAAATATAGGGAATAAAATAGGACAACGTAAACAAAAGAAGAACGATGATTTCGGTTTATTTTGTGCTTTAATATTAAAAAAAAAAATTGGATAATAAAAACACTTGTTAAGGCGCATACCAACAAAAAAAAACGAAAAAAGATTAAGATCATTGTAATAATAAGTGTTTGTCTTAAAAATAAGGACAAAATTATGTTTTTTTTTTAAAGAAATAATATAATATAATAATAATAATAATTTCCTTCGTTTTATTTTTATTTTAATGCTTAATTAAATTTTAGCTATTATATTTTTGGAAGAAAATTAATAAAAAATTTTTTCGTTTTTTTTTTCACTCGTAAATATTTTTTTGTTGTTTATAAAAAAATCGTTTTTCCTACTTTCGAACATTATATTGTATACCTATATATACGTATATCTTACATAATCTAATGTAATGTACATTATATAAATTTTTATTTTATTATCTCTTAATTGTGACGCTATAAGCTGAAATTAAGAAAATTTTAGTACTTTATCAGGTATAGATGAAATTAAGCTATTTTCACGATTTGGAAAACAAAGCTCTTGCAGCAGGTGATGTCCATTAATTGGTGGCCAACATTTGGTGGTAACAAAGTGTGTAGATTTTGTGAAGTTGCCGTAATGCCACGTTATTTGAGGTGTAGGGTTTATATGTCTTCGTTTTTTATTAGATTACAACTTTACCATGATCTTGAAGATTGTGAGGTAAATAATCGGTGAAATAGTATTTATGAGATGAAATGTTTGTAGATTATTTATCAAAATTTTGTTTTGTTTTTAAAAAATTATTAGTTCGAAAGTGTTAAGTTGAAGAAGTGTGCCCAAGATGTGTGAGGCTTTAGGCGACAGTAACGAGTTTGCAGGCTAGGCTGTTTTAGGATTTGGCGAAGTCTCTAAGGACCGACTAAAAAATCACAAAACTGACATTGATTTATGCTCTCGATATTCAGTTGTTACAGGCGTTAGATCCAAAAGATCACTTAACTCTGATTGAAAACACTAGTTGTTGTCCACCAAGATTCCGTTGAAATCGGCCAATCACTGACAAATCTTTCAATTTAAACTTATAGAAGAAAATCATAAGAATAAAATACACGGAAACCATTCTCAAGAATGCAGAAGAAGTAGCTGAAAGCAGAGAAATTTACAGATTACACCAATGTGTAAGAAAACGTGTCTAGAAAATTAACTAGGATTCCATCAATAAGGAATAAGACCTAACCGCACATGAGCAACAACTATATAGATAAAAAAATACTTTGAAGACAACTAAACCATCAAACCTTATTAAGAAACTATAACGAAACTATCAACATCCAAACATCAACGGAGCAGGAAGTTAGAACCGTCATCGAGCAGTTGTGAAATAATAAGGCAACTGGCACAGATAAATATCCTAATTGAATTAAAAGGAGAAAGGGTTTAACCATAACGATTTGAAAAAAAGGCGACTCAAGGAAATATATGACATGAATAGGTATTTCGCTTCTCAACAGCACTATACAAGTATTAGAGATGATTATAATTGAGAGAACATCCCCATCAAGCATTCAATAACCAATTATGGAACAAGCTAGCTCTAAACCAGGTAGGAGATGCACAGAGCATATCACAACTACACGTATCACTGCAGATCAATCAAAGAAATCGACTTTAATGATACCTATTTTCCCTAGTCTTCGAAAGTACATATGACTTAATCAATCGAAAACCATCTGGAAGGCACTTTGCAAAATGGGAATACGGAAGAAAATAATTGAACTAATCAAAGGGATGTATAGAGGTATCGCCAACAAAGTTCAATAGAAAAGTATTTAAAGTGGGCAATTTTGCAACTCGCGAAAATCCCTCGAATAATATTGAAATGAAATCTACAAGGACAGAGGAAGGATAGAAGGCCAGTAACGAACTGAAAGTGAACAGTTTGAGATCTAAATACAATAACCTCCAATAAAATTAGATGGTTCAGTCTAGGATATCTTTATGCTTTTGTTTTGTGAAAGGATATTTACGGAAATATCTAAGGTTCGTAAGATATTGTGTCAAAAAAACACATGTTTTCTTATTGTTTGTTGGGTTCCACAACGCTGAGTTTATTTTTTAGGTGCTGTGGATTCTATTTCGTTCATCCGCCATTAGACCAATTAAGATCACCTCGGCAATCACCAGAACAACAGGCCCATATTTTGATGTACATTAGTTTCTTTTCTTCCGCCATTAGAGCAATTGAGATCACTCCGACAATGACCACAACCATAAAATATTGAGTTGGATTGACATCAACAATCTTTGCTTTCCAGCAATAGGACCTCCATTTTGCCATTAGCCTACTAAGGTGAAGAGTGACTTTACCTCTAAGCAGGGTCAAATCGCAATCATTTATTAAGCCATGAGAACTAGACCTTTGATTTGGTTGATTTGTTTGTGCATCGTCAGTATCTCAGGTGATATTCACCGCCACGATATCGTCTACACACCATTCCGTCTCATCTGGTATTTCCATGCGCAATACACCAGCCTTAAGACACATACTATAGATTCGCGCCGATTATAGATCGTTGCGGGGCAACTCCTGTGCTGTTTTACTGAAGTTACCTTCCGTGGTACCGGGTTCATCTTGTTCTGAAGGTCAGTGTGCATTATCCGCAAAAGGTAAGCTGGAATATGAAAGTGTTTGTTACCGCCAGCAACATATCCAACCACTGAGCAGAGTTGAAATAATTTTTGAAATCCAGCGTGGCAAGTAACACTTTTTTGCGGAGAAAATGATTACTTTGTTGTGTTTGAAAGGATTCTTTCACTACTTCTTGAAACGCACCGAAAGTAGAACGGCTTTTCGTAATATCATGTTATTTTAAAGATCTAATTTCTATATGCTGATGGGGATATATATGCACTTTTTGATTTTTTTTCATGAAGACCAGCTGATAGTTGTTCCATGCCTTGGGAAAAACACCATCCTCAAGACACCGGTTGTACATGTTAGTGATTTTTCAGTTTGAGATCTTGTTACAACTTTTAATACCTCTCTTAGTATTCCAACTGGACCAAGAACCTTAACATTTATTAGTGAAGCAGCAGCATATACTATTTTTCGAAAAATAGTATCTGCTGCTGAATGTATGAATGTAGAAAGACCACAATGTATTCATTACAGGACTGGGTGCTTGTGGTCCTAGATTACGTTGCATTATTTGATACGTAGTTCTATTGTTCTGTCTCAACATCTTGCCTTACAGTTAATCATTTAGCGCGTTTGATTTTATTTGTCACCCACTTGGCATTTATTCTTTTTTCATTTATTTCATTTGGACCGACCATATACACGTCTCACTCTTGCTGTAGTGTATCTCCGTTTAAGGAGCAGGAAGCATTTTTTTTCGATTCGCTATCGCAGCTGACCACCAATATACTGTAGTTCATCTTTTTCAAGGATCCAGTTTCCTGCAAGGCTAGAAGAAAAAAAATATCGAACTGTTGTATTATTAACAGTTTAATCTTTAAATTAAGATCAAGTGAACAACTGAACTCAAGGTGTTTGAATGATTATATACAGCTAGACCAATTAATAATGAGGGTCATCTAACTCTACGAAATTATTCTTTAGAAATACGTTTTTATATTTGAAACGCTTAAGCACGTTCGATTCTCTAATTCATCTAATACGAAATCAAAACAACACCTTTATGTGTAAATTAATGGATCATCGCAATCAATACACATTATATAAAATTCCACCGATAACGTCTTATAATATTTTGTTGATATACACACCTGGTTAGATCCATTAAAACGAACGAACCAAAAATCATAAGACATTTGATGCATATATTGTTAAAACCACCATAAACACTAAATCAACCAAAAAAAGAAACGAAATTAATAATAATACACAGTACAAAAAATATAAAGAATTTTCCACTTAATTTATTTCGATCGACGAACGAAAGGAAAATTTTTTCGAATCCTGGCATTAAAAAAAAAAAATAAATAAAAACGACGACAAAAAATATATATATATATTTATGTGACAAAAACAACAACAGCACATAAACATCTTAACACCTTAACGTATGGTATTATTATCGATACATACACACACAGACACATACCAAACTTGTTTCAATGAGTTATGAATTTTATGTTTTTTTATTTTTATGCATTTTCCTTCATATCCGGAAAATTCTTCAAAATACAATAAAATATTTACAAAAACTATATAGAAATTCCAAACCATTTGAACACACATTTCGGGAATCGACAGAGATTCGACAGTAACTTATATATATTTATATATTTTGTGAATTCGAATATGGATGAAAAATATTCACATAAAATGAGAAATATTACGAAACAAAATAAAAGTATTACATCCAAACGTGTAACCGAACCGACACAATACCCGTATATACATATATAGTGAGAAGCGTGAACGAATAAATATGAATTTTTGCTATACTTATGTGTATATATGGCTTACTGGCGCCTTTATTATCGAAAAGAAAATAAAATTTCCAATTTTTAAAGGTTTTTCCACGAATTCCATCTACCAGCAGATCCAAGGAAACAGAACACACAAAAACAACAGAATCATAAAATATATATGTATGTATGTATGTATGTTATAAAAATAATAAAAAGTATAACAACAAAAATATGGCGGAAAAATGAAAACATCTATGTAGGTATAACAAGAAGAAAAAGCTTTCGATATATATATGAAACAACAAAACACATGAAAGGTGTCATATACCATTGTCAGCGCTTTTATATATTATCGCATATCGACACTAATACGAAATAAAATAAAATAAATTATTCGAATGTAATAAAAATAAACTCTCGCTATATCTCCCGATGTGTGTGTGTATGTAATGTGAAAAACGAAGAAAAATCGAATTTGGTACAGAGACAAAAATATTAAAAAAAAAAGCTTATTTGAAAGCACGTACCTAGATTTTCTATTTTTTTGAATTGTATTTCCATTTAAAAATCATCCTGTTGTTGTATACAGAGTACATGGATACATATTTATTGGAATTTATTGATAAAAAATAAATTTGATTTGTTTTTTATTAATAATTTTTGTACGATTTTGTTGTTATTTTTTTTTGTACTAAAATATTTTGAAAAACTATATATGTGTAGAGATTAGTAACAATGCAATGATATTTCATTCATATATATATATAATGTTTTGTGAATCCATACATAATCGTATTTATATTGCATATTCGCCATAAAGCTTTTCTGTGTGCTTTATAAACGCCTCGCAGGTGTCGAAATTTTAGGAGTTTTTTTTATTGTTTCTATGCAGAGATTTAAAATTTATCATTTCCAAATAACAACAGAACATACACACAGTTCAGAGTATTGGTTTTATATAATTTGTATTAATAGTACTGCTGGAACATGTATTTATGTCACAATGTGCGATTGAGATGATAAAAGTGAGCTTTGTGTTACACATTCGGAATGTTTAAATGTTACACCAAATCAAATTTGAACTTAAAGCTTTTTTAACTTCACAGCTGTAACTGATCATTTCTTAATACTCTTCCTATATACTGCTCTGTTTTGGATCACAATTTCTATTTGAGACTCCACTGAAAGATTTCAGGACTGAGACTGTACACCTAAGAAGGGACGTCTTCAATATAAAATCGATCTTAAGTGACGGACGCTTATTACATAACATTGAAAAACTCATCATCATAATGTTTTGATAAATATTTCATATCAATCAGTTTTTGTAACACTCCCATTACCGAATCCCCAAAAATTTATTCGATACTTCTTTGTATTTATTTT
Source organism: Tipula lateralis (assembly GCA_963932295.1). NCBI lineage: Eukaryota > Metazoa > Arthropoda > Insecta > Diptera > Tipulidae > Tipula > Tipula lateralis. The sequence goes on along the minus strand of OZ010738.1, from coordinate 24,728,599 downwards.
CAGCAATTATGTTGCCATTGTGGCATTATTTCAATGTAAGGTTATATAAGAGCTTTTTAAAATTGCGATGTAAAAATTACAAAAACTTAGTTAAATCAAAGAAATGATATTGACGGGACTTATATATATATATGTATATATATATATATATATATATATATATATATATATATATATATATATATATATATATATCTTTAAATATATATATATATATATATATATATATATATATATATATATATATATATATATATATATATATATATATATATATGTATATATATATATATATATATATATATATATATATATATATATATATATATATATATATATATATATATATATATATATATATATATATATATATATATATATGTATATATATATATATATATATATATATAAAGAATGGGCCATTTCGAGTGTATTGGGTCGTATCTCGGTATTGACATCACAAATGATGGCCTTCAAATGCTCAATTGTCTTTGGTTTGTCAGCATAACACGTGTGTTACACGGCGCTCCACAGAAAATAGTCCCGTGGTGATAAATCGCAGATTCTTACCGGCCAATTGGCATCACCATCTCGGTTAGTTAAACGGTCATTAATTTTTTCACGCAATAAATCGATTGTGGCATCATATGTGTGGCAAATTGCATCATCCTGTTGAATCCAAACATCGTGCACATCACTATCATGAAAGCGGGCGCATAAAAAACGATTATAAACGATAAATATAGGCGAATTTATCGTTTATAATCGTTTACACTCCAGAAGCCACACCAAACAGACACTCGTAATGGGTTCATTGGCTTCTCTAAGACCACGTGTAGGTTTTCTGAGCAGCAAATATGGTAATTTTTCTTATTAACGTCCCCACCAAGATGAAAATAAGCTTTATTCGAAATCTGATTATCGTGCAGTTTTTTGCTGGCCCATCTAGCGTGAAAACGAAGTAGATAGTCATGTGGCTTCAACTTATGGACCAATTGAACTTTTTAAGGTATCATACCGAGATGTTTTTGCAAAATTCGACGTAAACTGCAGTACGATCACGAGTTGATGTCGATGGACTCTCATGTACTCTCTCAGCCACAGCTTCAATCTCTTCGGGTGAAATCACAATACGAGTATGTTCACGTCTTGGCGCATCAGCAATAATCTTGCCTATACCGGGCACTGTTAGTCCTTCTCTTCGACCAAATTTTGCACGACATTTTGGTAAAATTTCCGACCAATTGTACTTGTTTTGGAATTAATTTTCCAATAAATCCCAACGTTGCTCAAGCGTTAATCGATCCATTTTGTATCTACTGAACAATAATATACTGAATTTTGTAAAAAGACAGAATGACTTAAGTATTGCCAGATTCGAAATAACCGGTGGTTCAAATTTAAACCGATATATATATATATATATATATATATATATATATATATATATATATATATATATATAAATATATATATATATAAATATATATATATATATATATATATATATATATATATATATATATATATATATATATATATATATATATATATAAACCGGGTGTTTCTTTTAAACTTAGACGATCAAATATCTCGACAAATAGCCACTCTACGGAAAAAATTTCCAGAATCTAAATTTAATCATACCGCGGGGGAAATACATGAGTGCAAAAAAATAGTCCCCCACCCCCCGCTTTGTAGGTGGGGCGGAGGTAACTTTTAAACTAAGATAGGAAGCCATATTTTTATTGCAGATACAGATTCTAGGACTAAAAGAACGTATGATTTGAATGAAATATTTTGTTCGATTCATGATCACGATTTCATTGGAAATACTCGAAATTCGTCATCAAAATAATTTATTGAATAAAATAATTTAGCAGGTGAATAAAATAATTTTAGCTAAAAATAAGTGTTCAAAATGATGGCCTGCGACTTCAATGCACTTATAACTTCGCATTTCAAATTATTGTACACAACTGAGAAGTGTGTTTGGCTGAATTTCAGCACACGCATTTCTAATGCGCTCAATCATGTTCTCACGTGTTGTTGGTTCTTGTTTGTAAACTTTGTCTTTGAGATAGCCCCACAAACAGCAATGTTTGGGGTTTTGTTTGGGGTTTTGTTGTATAAAAAATTGGGGTTTTGTTGTATTTGTTCACGTGCCCATTGACTAATAGTTACCCGATTTTGGAAATCAGAGCCATGAAGATCATGGTGTAAAGACACATGATATGTCAGATACTTGTGCCGTTTTAAAATTCTCCAAACACTGGTGAGAGACAATCCGAAATCGTGAACTATTTCTCGTGTACTAACATGAGGTTTATGAGCCACTGCTGCCAATACAACAATTTCATTATTTTCTACAGTGACTGTTGCTTTATGGGTCCTCTTTTTCGGTTAAACATTTCCATCAGTAATAAATTGTTTGTTTGCACAACATCATTTTCAAGATTTTTGCCAGCTTCTCCATAACCCAGAACCATTTCAATTTTTATTGAAACCATTTATTTATCAATAACTGAATAAATGGTTTTGATGACGAATTTTATTTCAAACGTATTGCAGAATCGAATCCGTGTGTTCTAAGAAGAAAAAATTTTAAATATTAAATGTCGATTACAACGCCATCTATCATGAACCGAACAAAATATTTCATTCAAATCATACGTACTTTTAGTCGTAGAATCCGAATCTGCAATAAAAAATATGGCTTCCTATCTTAGTTCAAAAGCTACCCCCGCTCCACCTCCAAAGCGGGGGGTGGAGGACTATTTTTTTGCACTAAAAGGAAATGTTCTGAACTGGTATAAACCCATGAATAAGGTACCTAGGAGAGGAACCTCTAGTAATCCATTTGCGTTAGATCACAAGATTGCGGAGGCCAATTCAAAGGTCCCTTTCTTAATATGATGTTCTATTAAAATTTTACTACAACAACTCGATGGTCGAGCTTGCTGTGTGGAATGCTACACCATCTTGTTGAAACCACAAGTCAGCTTCACCAGTTTTTGGCAACAAAAATTCATTGATCATTGCCCAGTAGCGTGCGCCATTTACGTTTACACACTATCCTGCCTCGTTTTTAATAAAATACCACCTGCTCATAAATTGCTTCAAATAGTACATTTTCAGGATGTATAGGAAGATTTTGAGTCCCTTCTGGGTGTTCATCAGCCTAAACCGATCAATTTGTAGGTGTTCTAACGTCCATGAACCAAATCTAAAAAAAAAGTTTAATTCGATTCAATTCTAGAACGAGCTGTATTTTGTATGCTAATGAGGCACATGAGAGAACCTGAGGTTAAGAACGGCGACGAGTTGATTGATTGCGATCTTAACATTAACTTTTAGCAACAATATCAATATTCACATAAGATCGACTTGCACGCACACTTGTCGGGTGATGAATATCCAATAATGTAAAAGTGGTTCGAAATTTATTGATTGTTTTGCGAATAGTGCATTAAGTTGAACGATTATGAACACCCTAAAATGATCAACAAGTATAAAAACAATTTTTCGTTGAATACTGATTCCGGATATAAATTTCAACAATTTTTTAACGGATACACATTTTTGATCCGCCCAGGTGGCGCAGTGGTTAAAGCTGCAGTAGTTAGAGTGGGAAGTACCGGGTTCGAATCCCAATAGGGGCAAGATGCAAGAATACAACTATGACCCCCTGTTGGAGTGCAGAACTCATAGGCCGACCCATCTTAGGCTGGCATGGAGCTATGCAATGTGCGGATGGTTAGGAAAATCGGACCTATAGCCGTACGTCCTCGAATTGCTTGTAATGGCGTAAAAGTAAGGACGTAAATAAGCGAATCGCGAAATTTTAGGTAGTGCCTTGAGCCCCAAAACAGATTGTAGATAAAAAAAAAATTTTTGATTTGTAGCCCAGTATTGGTAGTGGTACATTTTATTTGTTAAGTCCCGCAACTTCCAACAATTCAATTTCTGACGGTACATCTGAAACAAGACATCTATAGGTCTTTTCAAGTTCAATAAATTTCAGTAAAATGGTTATAGAATAATTTCAGGTAAATTGTTTTTACACTAAGAGCTTCTCAATCCTTAAAATATTGCTTAAAGCTTGTTCTGTCTATGTTTGGCGTCATTATTTTAACGCAGCTAGTTTGCTTTCGTTGTCCGTTTAAATCAAACTGTACTAAGGTGACAAATTATTATGGAAGATGGGTTGGCCAATGAATTCTGCACTCCAACAGTGGGTTCATTTGCATCACTCATCGTACACAGATGGTGGAAATCGCTTTTGTATCCTGTCTCTATCCTGCCGGAGCTTTAACCATCAACACGGCTATATACCATATAAATATCATTAGGCTCCAGGCAAAAAGACTTCTTTTAAGACACTGTAATTTTATCAGTATAAAATAGAATGACCAGATCAAAATTACTGAATGTATTTTACAGTCTCTATTTTCTAAGAAGAGATAATTCGAAGAAATAATTATCTTATATATGTATGTGTTAAACCATCTGGTTTGTGTGCTATCCCAATAATAAATTCTAAAGTCTGTGATGCGTAAATATTCTTAATCGAAAAATTAAACGAACAAAATCTTACATTGATTTAAGTTTAACCCTCCGCAAAAAAAACGAAAGCTCGGAGTTTTATGTATCTACATTAACAATAAATTGTTTAGGTAAAAAAGATAAATGTATATAAGACCCTGATTTAATTAAATTAGAATTTATTTTTGTTACTTTTAATTTCGTTTTTAGGAAAAATTTTCACACTTTTTATCTAATCTAATAAATTTTTATCTTAACGCTAAAAATACATTTAGATAATCTCGTATATATATATATATATAAGACGTCAATAATTTATAAAATAAATTATGATCGATTATGTATGTCTGTATACATATATCTGTTATATTAGATAAAACTTAAATATAACACAAAGTATAAATTATTAAATTAATTAATTAATTAAAGTTAAATTAACATTTTGACATATATTGTTAAAAATCAATCATCATCCTCGTATATGTGACTATATACTCGTAGTAAAATTATTTAGGAGTGAATACAAACAGACATCATGTTGTAACACACGAGAACTAATCGTAATTATATATAATTATATATAATGTACTGTACAATATAGTGTTTTACTATTTATATAAAACAAGCTTTTTTAATACCATTTATTAATTAAAGTAATTGACATTATACAGATGTTAGTTGATACAATGTATGCATATGTATAGACTACACTTTATTGTGGCACATATATGGGGACTAAATAATGTCAATAAACGTCTGTATATAAATGGAATTATTTATAATAAACATAATTATTTTTATTATTGGTTAAAGCTACGTCAAGACAATAGTGTTACCGCCCAGGTGGCGCAGTGGTTAAAGCTGCGGCAGTTGGAGCGGGAGGTAACGATAGAGGCAAGATACAAAAGACATTTTTCACCATATACGATTACGATCGGTGGTGTAAATGAACACATCTATGTTGGAGTGCAGAATTCATAGGCCAACCCATCTTCCATTTCAGTACTGTAGGCTGTCATAGAGCTATGCAATGTGCAGATGGTTCTACGAAAATTGGACCCAGGCGTGGTCCGTCATAATGGGCAAGGTGGACAGTGCCCACCTTTACAATTTACTAGACTTCTATCAAGATCAAACAAATGATAGTTTAAGTATCGTTTATGATAGATTAACAAGATTCGTTCTAAATTTACGCGCATATTTCTGTAACCTGTTCAAAAAATCATGTTAAAATGTTCTAAAGTAAATAATTCGTAGTACATGCATAATATATATATATATATATATATATATATATATATATATATATATATATATATATATATATATATACATATATATATATATATATATATATATATATATATATATATATATATATATATATATGTATTTATATATATATATATATATATATATATATATATATATATATATATATATATATATATATATATTAATATATATATATATATATATATATATATATATATATATATATATATATATATATATATATAATACATATATATATATATATATATATATATATATATTTATATATATATATATATATATATATATATATATATATATATATATATATATATATATATATATATTTATATATATATATATATATATATATATATATATATATATATATATCTTATACACATATACATACATAAAATCTCTATCAAAAATATACATACATATGCATTTCCTCTTCTATTTGCATTTTATATTTTGATTTTGTCTATAAGCTCTCATTGGGCAAATCGCAAAGAGCTACATATTTGAGTAATTAATGTGGATTATTTTTCTTTATGCCTTACGATTTAATAACACGTTCGCGACTCAACCATTTTTTCGATATTCGGAAGCAATAAATGCCATACAAGCAATATTCAGAAAAAACTACCATACAAGTCACTTATATGTGACATGAGTTTATTGGACAACAATCCGTCACATATATGAGACATAAGTCTTTGAATGCCCATACGTCATATATATGCGACATGAGTCTTAAGTATGTACAATGTATGCGTGACATGATTCTACGAATGGTGTTTTGTCATGTTTGCGCAGCCTGAGGCTCTAGTTTGTGTAGTATATGCGACACATATAAGTGATATATGTCTTTGAAATACTGCAATTGAATTATAAATTGTAATTGAAGTCATACATTTTGTGGTCATGTTATATTTATATTTTATTCTAAACATAAATTATTAGAGGAAGTTTTACAAATTTCATAAATCATAATAAATAAAAAATAAAAAGTTATATTCACATAATCCAATCTCCTCGCCTTCATTGGATTTACACAACAACCAACGTGTTTGGTCTCAACACTTTTGCTACATTTGCGACATCTCTTGCGACTCTTTAACACGCTTAGGAAATGTCACATTGTTGGATTATTTCCCACTATTGGATGTCCCATAATTGAACTAGAATTAGATTGCTGGACAGAAGATTGTCCTAAATAACACCCAAAACCAACTAAAACACAAGTAAATACGTGAACACCACATAAAAATCTACTATTGACTAACAGAAAAACGAAAACTCTATTGTTTTAGGCGAAGTCCCACAAAAATCAAAATATCTCAATAACATCGTACCAACAGACCGTTCGGTCTGTGGATACGATGGATCGGGCCACATACTAATGTAAACTATCGCGCAAACCAAAACCTTCTACCTCACACCACAACAAAGTTATAGCAGTACAAAGTGGAAGCATTTGGCGTCACATATTTGTGACATGAGTTTTTTTTAAAACTAGCATGTCACATATATGTGACGTTGAGTGGCGAACGTGTTAATTAAAATTATTCCAAAGTAATATCGTCTCTTTTTTCCGTCTTATGCAATAAAAGTGGGCAAATTACGAAAATCACTTGCTGGTATAATTTTGTCTCTCTCCTTTTTAACATAGGAACTAATTTTAAGGTGAGATGAAATGGAAAAAATGTTTTTTGATTTGGTTTTTGTTGTTGACTTTTGCTGTTTTTAAATAATACTAGATACCCTCAACTTACGTGATTTTATATAATTATAGATTTTAAATATGATATCGGTTTGTAGTTAAAATTTTTAGCAGTTGCGAATTGACCTTATGTGATAATAATGAAAAAACTGATTCAGATCGACCGGGAGTGTTCAGTAGCAGAAACTACTGATGTATCAAACAAAAGTTAATTTGTGTTCATATTTTGATTAGTTTTTAAAGATCGTATTAAAACAGGAGAAGTCGTCGAAAGATTTATTTCTTTTGTAGAAATCCAAAATCGTTCAGCCAATGGATAAGCTGTAAAAAAAATATTACCAGTGAAAAAATTACTGCTCAAACTTACGACGGTGTTACAGTTATGAGTGGAAATAAAGGTGGAGTGCACATCATATTAAAACAGGATTTTCCTTACGTATGTTTTATGTTACAAATTTAGTCCTTCAAGCCGTGTGTGCCAAACAAATATAAGAACTGCGTATTATTTGCCAATTTATATGGGATACCATCATTTTTTTCTGTATCTCTTAAAAAATAAGTAAGTTATTGCAAATCTGTAACCAAAAGCTACCACGAGATGGAATTTCCAGTCGTACAATTAATAGTGTATGAAAAAGTGGAAGAGATGAAAAAATGCATGGCAGCCATTCAGAATGGCACAACTTCGGATATAAGAACGATTCGCGAAGCGAGTAGTTTCATTTTACTATTAAACAATTTAACATTTTATTTGACATTTTAGTTGACCTCAATTTGACCTTTTATATAACATCCTGCAAAAACGAACGAGTGATACGATTCGTGTTCGTATCACTCGTATCACTTTAAGCTGCTAAACACAATAGCCTAATTATATCCATTTTTACGCTTGAAAAGTAAACTACAGGCAGTTCATCAGCAAACAATGATTTTTCAGTCCGCAAAACTATTTTTGAGCTAGTCTTAACGATTTATAATAACTATTTAGAAAAAATATTTGAAGAAGTTATTCGCCTTTCGATACTAATAATAATAATGCCGATGTAGACCGCAGTATCATAACGATGCTTTTTAAACGTTGAAACGTGTTCTTATTTAAGAAGCACAATGAGGGACGAATGATTGAACAAATTAGCAGTATATTCAATTAAAAGAAGCCTGATCAATGAAATAGACAATTTTAATGGTAGAGTTCGGTATAAAAAACACTTCTAATTTTAATTTAATTTTTCATGAAAATTTATATAATTTTGCCCACCCACGTTTGAAACCCACGGACCACTACATTCGGATCTATAGCCGTACATCCTCGATTTGGCTGTAATGGCGTAAGTTTAAGACGTAAATAAGCGAACGATAGTAGAAATAAAAACCCACAAACAATAGTGTTAGGTTATTATGGGATAGATCCATGAAATTTTTAATGTGAACTTTATAAGAATATATTTATTACATATTGAGAGTATGATCTACAAACTAACTGATACATCATACTATGCGTGTGTGAAACTCATTGATGGGGCTTTCTATACACAATGTGTTGCATATGTGGCGGATAAATTATTTACATGGGACCTGTTTAGATTCGGAAAGAACTATTAAGCCATATAGACGATAGACTTATATCGATACGATAGACTATTTCTAAAGGGTATTGCATATGCAGATTTAGGACTATCCATGCGTTCTTTATATGAAAAAAGCCCAATCTCTGCTCTTATTTGACTTTCCGACCCTAATGGAGGTGAGCTTTTTGCTATCCATGATACGCTAATTTAGTCGTAAAACAGCTATTTTGAAATCAATTATGGTATACCTTAATCTTAAATCCCAGTTCAAATATGGAAAATTTTCAGTAATAGTATGTGGGATAATTTTATTATTGCCAACTTCTTGTAGTAAATTGAACAATAGCCATAATGATGTTATCCGCAGTGCTCCAAATAGCAATTATAGTATAAAAACAGCTGATAAAAATATAGATTCATCAAATATTGCTCATACTACCGCGACCCATCAGTTATTCTTGACATAGCAGCATGGGAAAAAGCACTAAACAAATGGGTAGGTCCTTGGGAGAAATTTATCGTCATCAAGTCACCATTCCTTCTAATCTATCATTAAATCACGCTTCCTGGTGTGGTAATCAAACTACCCTATTACAAGTCTGTAAGTACCATCCTAAATACAATAATAGGGAAACCCGTAGAGAGTTTCATAGAAATACTTCCCCTCTCTGTTCAGCTGTTTATCAAAAGCATGATGTTTGGGTTAGGATTTTTTATTGATCATGGAGCATCTACTTCTATTACATTATCGGTTCTTTTAATTAACTCATCTGAACATTGCATAGCTCCATACCAGCCTATAGTGCTGAAGATGGGTCGGCCCATGAGTTCTGCACTCCAACAGGGGATCATAGTTGTGTGCACTCACACCACAGATCGGGATTTGAACCCGATACCTTCCGTCAGCTGCCGCAGCTGTAACCACCGCGCCACCTGGGCGGTGTAAAAAAGTCAAAAATATTGAGAAGTACAAAATAAAAATTCAAAACACTTCTTATTTTGGATAACGCGCATATAAATTCTGAATCGATCCACAATCATGCTGAAAGCATAAAATGACTTTTATTTCTTTCGAACACTACCAGCCTTCATCACCAGCAACTGGTAGTATTTATGCGATCGATTTTCAATTAATGGAACGAAGAGTTATCACTTATAGAAGAATGAAATATTATAACCAGAGGTATTGTGATAAAGGCAAGGCACGCTGGTATTACATATGAATGGTCGACCTTACACCTTTTAATTTGATACCTCGATTAACGAATCTTCGCTTATAGCATTTCCAGCCATCGTAACCCTTCGTTAAGCTAGGTTTACCTGTAAATTTTTCTCAATAATGGTTTTCTATCAATTGCACTTTAATCAGAGGAGATTGTAGTGCAGAAACAAATTATTTCTAAAGTTCAACATAGTTGAAAACAACATCCTATAGTTCCTATCTTAGATGCACCGTCAGAAATTGTATTATTCAAAGATAAGTACTTTGATGCTGTTTTGGGATTAAAATTGAGAATGAGCATGGATAAAACAGGATTACCAACGATGAAATAAAATGCACCACTACCAATTCTAAAAGACTGCAAATTATCCAAAATGTACATCCGTTTCGTGGTGACTATATGGAGTATTATTTCTACATATCAACGTTCCTCGAAAATATTTTTTAACAAAATGCACAAAAATTGCTGTACCTTAAAGGTTTATTTCGAGAAGAACCCGCTACACTAATCAACTACTTTTATTATTATTCAGTTTATCGCAGTGCAGGTCAAGGAAGAGTATATATCCCATTGCTACACTAAGCTAAATATAAGTCATATGATATAGCGCTGAAATATAAGAAACGTTAGTCGATTCTCCTTTTGCAGCGCTAAATTTCCCCTAAGTTCTGCTAGTCCCTGCCTTTGGTGCCCTGAAGTCGTTTATCTCTGGTGTTTTTGATGGAGTCCCAACTTTACGGTTTGAGCTCTCTCTTGTTATTTCCGGCCTTTGGAGAGTGCTGGTCTCGGTTTTGTTATTTTAATTATTTGAAGACATTATGGTCCCGCCTGTGGAGTGATCCGTATACACAGGTAAGGATCCCTACGTACAACTGGTGGCCGCCCTGTATCTACACTGCTCCATATTTGATTGGGCTTTGTTAAATGGACCAAAACTTGTTATTCGTTGGCACGGGTAACACCTTTCACCGGCCCACCTGCCGTCATTTAGCGTGACCCGCCCACACCTAGGTCACTTTGCCCACCCGTCCTAACGACTGAGGACGTGGAGGCGACGACTTTGTGAAGCACTTTGTGTTGCCAAAATGAATTTTTTTAAAAAAAATTTTAGCTATCAATTGGCTAGTTTCTTCAGGTCTAGTTTTGAACGAAAACTTCTTGAAGACGTATAACATACTATTCACTGTTCTTTTTACTTAAATTTTTATTGGATCTCGTTGGGCCATAAGACAAAAAGGTTTGAATTTTTTTTAATTTTCCAATGAGGCTCTTGGCAATATTTTGTTTTATTTTGTTGTGGGAGTTTGCATAAAGATTTTTATCGTTTTTGATATGATTGCCATTTATACCATATACGTGAGCGGAGTCAGAAGTCTGGAAAAATAAAATAAGGAATATTATTTGCGGCCAAAAAAATGTACTTTTTAACTTATTCGCCGTTTAGCTCAATATATACTTAGTCCAACGTTTTGGCAATTTTCCGATCACTTTCGAATAATACGATTTGTCTAACCTTTCAAAATAGGCGTTTGTTGCATCGATGATCCCCTCAATAGATCCGAGTCAATTTCCATCGAGCCATTTATGTAAGTTCGGAAACAGAAAATAGTCGAAGAAGACTAAATCAGGAGAATATAGTGAATTAAGAAGCAATTCTAAGCGTAATTCATGCATTTTGGCCGTGGCAACTATACACGTGCCTTGTCTTGATGGAAGATAACCTTTTTCGTCGTTGATATGGAAAAATATAAGTTGCAATTTTATGTGACGTTCACTGTTCTTCCCTTTTAAAGGTAATCGATGTGGATTATGCCTTGTCCAATTCAAAAAACTGTGGCCATAACCTTGTTTTCTTCGACGCAGATTAGCCAGTATAATTTTGTTTGTACTGTTCTATGGTCACCGGTGTATATAGTCATGGAGCCATATTTCATCCATTGTTATGAAACGATGCAAAAGCTGCTGTTTATTTCACTTGAACACTCCACATCTGCCTCTGAAGTTGTCACACGTGTATGTTTTTGGTCAATGTAAGCAAATGCGACACCTATATCGCCATTTTTGGTGTGGTTTCATTTAGGCGTCCTGAACGTTTGCCATCAGTTGTGGTTGTATGACCGCACTTTTATTTGGGTTGCGTACTGGTTTTTCCACGCAAAAAATAGTTAGTTGTCCGTCAATGGTGGTCAAAAGTGATCTTAATGACAAATCTGTCTGATATCTAGGGATTGCGAGTGTGCCATTTTACCAAACTTCTCAGACGTAGAACTTGATTGTAAGCAGTAGTATCGCAATGGGTATAACTGTTGCATGAAATTTCAAATTTCATGCAAAAGTTACACCTATACAGAAGTAAAGCTGTCATATATAGATGTGCTTTAAGATCCGTATTAGGCGTTTTTCTGTTTTTAATTTACATTAATCGTAATTTAAGGAAGCAATCTTACAATTTTCCACATCACATAAAATTCAGATAAACTATAACTTATAGAGGAGTTGTCTTAGCTTAAATTAATCGATATCTTTAAAGAAGTTTAAAGACCATTACCGGTCATACGGTTTCAAGACTCTGCTTGAAATACGCTGTATCTTGTACTCAACTGCCAGATCCATGTCTACGGGTCAGATCAACTTTTTTCATCCAATTTTCTCGACCCTATCACTCTCCCGAAGGTATGGTCACTTCTCTATCCGTAAATTAATTTCGTTGGGTCTTCTAGGCCAGAGATGGTATGATTTTGGACTCGTTAATCTCGTTATATCGAGCACCAGAATTAATTGCATATGCTCTCGATAATCAATTTTCTCTCAATACAACGAATCAAATAGCCTCCAAAACACTCGAAATCTTCAATATTGACACGTATACATACAACATTTTGATTTTCATGTATACCCACCAGAATCATTAATTATATCACCTTGTGGTACATTTGAACCTTTTACCATATTTTACTTATGTCAAGATGGCAAAGCCAAACAAACAAATACTCAACCAAAACACCATGATAACATAATCATTCATATTGAATTGCCTTAAACAAATGATAAGTTAAAAGTCAAATTATCAATAAAAATAATCAATTAGAATTCATTCGTTCGTTCGGTGTTCGTTATACACTTGTGTTGCCAAATAGAACCATAACACAACTATATATAAATTTTACCATATATACAGCAGAGTTTGCTAACAATGATTAATGAATTGAAACGAATATAGCAACAAATACTAATATTTTCATTTTTCGAAAAAAAAAAAAAATATTTTCCAAGCTAACAAAAAAATAATTTTCGTACAGTGAAAATTCATTATTCAATTTATCGTTAAGAGATATTTTCCTATACACTCGGCATTTTTTTTTAACCACAACGTTAAATTAAATTTTATCTAACAATTTATACAAATTTTTTTATTTTATATTATAACTTAATTATCTTTCTCATAAAATCAAAATACTTTGTTTTCTACTTAAAAATTATATTTTGTTTTTGTCTTATTTTTTTTTTGTTTATTTATTTTAATATAAAAATAATAAATTTCTATATAAATTAAATAAGCTAAAAATTTTATGAAAAATTAGAAATTACAAAAAAAAAAAGTTGTTTGTAAAATTAATAATTTAATTAAAATTTTTTTGTAATTTGCAACAATTTTATTTTGTTCAGTTCGTACAGCTCTAAGATTTTTTCTATATCGAGCTTTACAACAACAATAAAAATTATGTCGTTGTTGTTATTATATGTTTATGTCTTGTGTGTAAATAAAAATTTAAATCAAATTTGTCGCGAGCACTTTAATGGTTAAGTACACGCAACATGATTTATAATTTTTAGTGTCACTGTGTGTGTGTTTAGTGTATATTTAGGGTTGTATAATGGGTATAGGGGTTTTCGTTGAATAAATGTTTAGTTTAACACCTTTACAGAGATTTATAATAGAATTATAATAAGCAATCGAATATATGTTAGCTGTCGTTAGATACTAAGTATCACCTGATATAATTTTTAGCATATTTGATAATAAGGGCGGTGTTATTTAATCTGCAGTAAATTTGGACTCCTTGATCTGTAACGATTTAAGGATCGATATATCTGAATCCCGTCTGCAGATTCTCTGTCAGTGGCCTTTACGAGGAATTTCTTATAGTCGAGCTGGATGCTTGTTTACACCATCATGTAGCTTAGAATATTTCAATAGCCGATATCTTACCCCATCTTCAAATGTTGAGCCTAGTTTTTTCAAAATTATGTAAAGCGAACCAAATATAAAGGCAATAAAAGTTTAGTTTAAGCGCCGATGGCATTACATACATACAAGTTCATTCAACGGGCTTATTCATAATTAAACTTCACTATACAAGTACAATTCTAAATATAAATAGAATAAATTATGCAAAGGCCAAAATAATCAAAATTAACATAAATATAAGAATTAGTGCCTAAGAGATTTAAGCCTAATGAGATTATTCCAACGAACCAACTCAATAAATTTTGGCACACTTATTGAGGGGACACAGAAAATTATTTCCAATGCGATCATCTCATAAGTTAGCATTTATAAGTTATCAGTGACTTGCTGCACAAACAATAATTAATGGACATTCATTACATCATGGGAAAATCTGCCACTAAGAAGTCTCATATCCGGCGTAAATCATTAGATCGATCTAAGAAGGTTCGTAGTATGATAAATTTCCAATTGATTGTCTTTTCCTTCCTTAACTTTAGAAGCCCACAAGCTTGTAAATTACTCGAAACATAAGCTTTGGTGCTAACGGAGTACTACATCGTTACAATAGCGTCGCACTGAATTCCAGAATCGATTCTCCAGAATTGAAAAAACGTGATTTGCGCTTTTTAAATAAGTATATATTTTAGAGATTCAATTGCCTTTTGACATTCTAGACTAAGTTTGTAGTTTGTACAAAGCGTACAAAGTCTAGAGAAATAAATATCTTCACAGAAACCAAATGATTTGTAAGGATTATATTTTCCTATTTGGGTTTTTCGCAACAGGACAAAATGAAGTGAATATGATCCAGTTCCTTTATGTTTTGCGTTATTCAATGTGGATTTGAATTCATACAAATGTTCATCCCATGTCCTCTGGTTTTCTTTAATAAAAGAACGAATACCTCATATTGTTCGGAGACATTGCTCTGAAACAAGATTCTATTCTATTCTGTATTTATCTACAAATTGGTTTAAAAGCAAAGAGCAAAGTTGCTGTCTGTTATCAGACAAAAATGGCTCATGGCACGAAGAAACAAATCATAACCTTTTTTTTAGTAAAGTACTTTTGGCAGTAGATTGCTTCATTGGAAGTGCCACACAAACCGAGGTAGTTTGTCTACCACACTTCATAAGACCCTGCCATTGGTGGTCTCCTAATCAAATTGGCTTGCATGTTTAACAACTATTAATGTTACCCTTTACTTATTTAATAATTCTCGACCAATAAAACTGCAATCATTATAATCTATCTAAGTTTTATTGCTCTTAAGGTAAACTGAAGACCATGGATGAGCTCTATAATGTACATAAGTCGTAAGCAATGGACGCACGTAAATAATCAATTTTCATTGACTAGCGACCATATATCGTCGTATGAAATTATGGCAGATTGAGATTTCGAATATTGGTATCTTCAATAGAAATTTCAAAAAACCTTGAGCATTTAAGAAATAAAGTGCGACTCCAAAAACGTATCAAATGGGAGCTTAACCTGCAGTGCAGGAATATTATTTTCAATGCCAATTTTATTAATCTATGTATTCTAATACTACATCGCAGAACAACATTTTTAATACCGCTCCGTAAAAGACAACCCGTAAGATCTAGTTACGTCATTAGTTATTTAAGCTCGTGTAGTCAGTAGTGACGGCGAAGGCATAGCCCGAAAACATTTTAAGCGCGAAATTATTTCGAATTCAAAGTGCTTTGGGACTCATTGGTCCAGAGAAATTTTTTTTTTATAAATTTCTTCAAAGGTAGCCAAACTAGAATAATTTGGTATGACTCAACGACAATAGCAATTAATTGGCAGAAACCGACGTTTTTGTTGTATATTTTTCAATAGAGGTACTCCTTATTGCGCAACTTACCTTTTCTAGATATACTTGAAATGTTTCTTTACTGACAGTATAACCCAAATATTTGATATATTTACAAATAATTGTACTAACAACCCATTACCTCTAATAATGACAGGTGCTAAACTTGCTTAGCACTTGTTATCCAGAGTTTGTCGGAATAATGAAAGACACGATAATGGTGATGTGGAATCACGCAGTCCATCGTCACTCATTCACTCGTTGTGGTAAATTATACATAACCCGGAAGAAATTACCAAGAACTAGTACAGAAGTCGACCGAGTGTGTAGGCGGCTGTATTTGTCGATCCTAAAGCGAGAGGAATCTGCCAAAAGTTGTCCTATAATTCAATATTATGAATGAGTCTTGTTTGATCCAGATGACCCAAAAGTCATTCAATAATGAAGAATCTAAACCAAATTGTGGTAATCAAACTTCGCGTTTTCAAACCATCGTGTTTCAATTAAAATTAAACTAGTTGTATTGATAAGGTTAAAGTAGTTGTATTGAAGTAAAATTAAAGTAAAGCTGGACTGTTGTATTGATAAATTCCATTCAATTCCATTCATTCCAAAACGCACGTTGTAAACTAAATGGTAATCATGATCAATTCGTCAAATGATAACTAACCAGAGTAACGCCAGATTATAAATAAGAGCAAGAAAGTTTTGTGAACCAAATACATCACTTTAACCAACCTTAAAAGAATATTTTCGTTAGAAAGTGCATGAGAATAAAATCCAAGCAACATGTCCTTTATATACAATTAATATTTATACGCGACAAGTTCATATTTATATATACCATCTATCTTAAAAGGATCTTCTCTGTTAAATCGGATTTGCCAGTATGTGATAACGTATTAACCAATTTTTGTAGGTTTATTGTTATACCATAATACTTTTTTGTCGGTAAAACCATCGATTTGGTTGTATGATGTTAAAATTTAATAAGCTGGAGGTTGGTTGAATTGAAACATACCATGTCTTGTGAGGGAATGTCCTAAGTCCTAACCGAAAAAAATATGTTTGCTCTATATACAGCATATCAAGCTAACGTGAGCTAATTCAAATTATTATTAGTGGACACATGTTTGAGTTAAGTGAACACCTTTACTGGAAAGAACTATTTTGCGCCGTCAGTATTTCAATGACACGTTTTATTACATTGAATGCAGTTTTAGGTCATATTCTCATGGATAAGGTATGTTCTTTATAATGTGAATAGTTATATTCGTCAAGTTCAATAACCTGCAAAAAGAACATCGTTCCCCATATATAATACCAAAAATGTGACGTCATACCACTCATAAACCCGAATCTATGTTCACCGTGCATGTGGTGACGTAAATAATAACAAAAGCGATGATTTTTATTTTTTTTACAAAAAGCACAAACAATTGGATACATGTAATAAATGCACAGTAAGAAAGTAAGTAGAAAGTTAGCTTCATATATAGTCAATAACCCCTATAAATCTACATCTTCCCATATCGATGTCATATTATCGATGCGTAATCGATTTTTATTACTCCACTCTACACTAATCTCTTGAACTGCATATACATACGAGTATATGTATATAGAATATACATAAAAATATGATTATGACAATATTCAATATGACATAAAAATTGGTTATTTAAATATGCAAATGACGTACACACACTTCATTTATTCGAGCATATTTTTATGTGTGATGTTCGTATGATAGATTTATGTCGAAATAAAAATACATCAAAATGTCGTATATCTATACGTATGTCTGTATATAGTCAAGACGAACAGCATCTAGGGCATTCTTTTTAAATTTAATTTTAATTTTTATATTTTTCCTCGATTTTTATTCTCTCATTTTCCGAAGACATATTTTTTTGTCAGTTTGGTTTTTTCATTTTATATATAATATATGAAAATAAAAATATTGATTTTATTATTTTATGACTTATCGTTATTATTATGAAGATGTCAAGCAAGACAGAAAATAAAATTATTGAATTTTTTATGCGCGATTTTCTATTCTGCACCCAATTTAATGTGAGCTTTTTTTTTGCTCGATCAAAATTTGTTTACCAACTGTACATGGAAAATAAATAAAAAATGTTCATTGCTTCTCGCCATATAATAGTTCGAATCTGTATAGCCATGAAGGATTCGATTACCTCATTTATAAAGTAATTTATATCGAAATTTGATGGTTTGGGAGTTAAATATTTTGTGATCAAAATCTGATGGTTTTTTCTTAGATAAAGCTCATTTGTTTATTGAGTAAAAAAGTCTGCAATAAACATGTTGACTAAAATTTATATTTATAAATATATATTTAGTAAAATGTTGTCAACAGACATGTGTATCACTCAATGATGCCGGACTACTATAACAAAACCTCTTATATACAGAGTCATTCAATTAGTCCGTAGGATGACACATAGATGGCGTTACTAGATTTTTTCCATAAGTTTTTATTTAGTAGTGACCTTCAAACGATTCGTATATACATTTGACAGCAATCCGACTGTTGATTCGTCACTCGTGAAAAAAAATACCGTGGAAACCAAACATTGGCTTGATAAACATTATCCGAACTCTGCTCCATCGAGACTAATGGTAGCTAGAGAAGTGGATTGCTGAAGTTAAATGTGGTCACACCGGCATAAATAATGCAGAGCGCAGTGGACGCCAAAATGAGGCTGTTATTCCAGAAAACATAAAAAATCCACAAATTGATTATGAACGGTCGCCAATTGAGAGTGCATGAGCTAGTTGACATTGTAAAGATAGATGGTAGTGTTTTTGCCATTTTACACGAACATTTGGGTATGCGAAAGCTTTGTGCAAAGTGACTGCCGCGTGAGCTCACAGTCGACGAAAAACAACAACGAATCGATGCATCAGAGGAGAGTTTGGCGCTGTTTAACCACAATAAGACGCTGAATGAACCGCATTCAACGAACCGAATCCAAGGCGAGCAAAAACGCAGCAGTCAGCTAGTAAGGTGATGGCGTCTGTATTTTGGGATACGAATAGAATAATATTTATCGTCTATCTCCAAAAAGGAACCACAATCAACAGCAACTATTACTGTGCACTTTTGGATCGATTGAAGGCTGTAATCGCAAAGAAACGGCCACATTAGCAAAATAAAGTTTCACCAAGAGGATGCACCGTGTTGATCGAGAAAAACGATGGCAAAATTGAATGGATCGAATTGCTAACGCAGCCATCATATTCTCCAGATTTACACCTCAACGTCTATTTCCTATTTTCAGATCCCAAGAGAACAAAACTGAGGCGTATTTTGACGAGAAAGAGAAATCGTACTATAAAAATGGTATCGAAAAGTTGGAAAATCGCTATACTCGTTGTATCGCCCTCGAAGGCCGATGTATAACAATAGAATCGAGTTTTGTCAAAATTTTTTTTTTTTTACTTATCCTACGGACTTATTGAATGATCTTATAAATACGAATTGCTGACGTTGTAATTGCTATTTACTAGTTAGCCTTAAAGGTACGACTGTTTAAGTTGAGTCAGAAATCAGTTCTCCTTCATGTTTGTGAAACATGGAAACAAAGAAACCTATACGTGAATGTAAAGATCACACCAAAAATACCAGTGTTTGTAAAAAAATTACTGAGAAGATAATTATAATGCCTCGGCTCTCTTCATTTTTGAAAACAAAAATCGCATTGGAATGAAATCCATAAGGAAAGACGAAAGTCGGAAACCCAGGAATGACCTAAACAACAATGGTGCTAGTCAAAGCAAAAGAACTCGGTAAAGCATGGGTAAAGCCGAAAACAATATCTCCCATTAGAGTCAGACAGTCCAGTCTAATGGACCTCACATATATGCTCATAAATTGGTCATAAAAGAAAATGCATTTTTCAACAACACGAAACTTCGATGGGAAATGTAGGTACAAAACTAGGATTACGCATGTAGCATGCTGCACCTTACTGTAAGATGCTGTCAAAAATAATTGAATTCTTTTTATATACAATTCTACATAGGTATTGTAGATGATATCACCACTAATTAGCTGTGCCAAATGGCTTACTTCCTTACTTCAAGTCAATTTGAAACCTTTTATCTGCAGGAAGGAACTCGGCAGAAAAATTGACAAATATGTGCAGTCGGCATGCAAATTTTTCTGCAGTGAAATTTTTCTGCATAACTCCAGCATTTTCTTTTGTTAACCCTAAACAGCATAGGTTGAGTCTCACAGACTAATATTTATCGACTAACATCGACCAACGATAAACTTATTTTAATCTAAAATAATTATGCTACACACTGAAATTCATAGTTTGATCGATCTGTTCATTAAAGCTGCTGTCAACAAAGAATGGTGTCAGATCATCGGTAATTTGGAACCTCTATGTGGCAGTGTTTTGTTTATTGCAACCATGTCTTGTAAAAGATTTCTGCTTCTCTTTCAATATATAAGATTTGATGACAAATCATCTTGATCAGTCAGAAGGAGTCGCGATTAATTTGTTGAACATTACCCGGAGATATGCCCGGAGAAAACGACTGACTAAAAGCTTTTACCGGTTTGTGGCTAAGTTTTCTCCAAACAATACATTCCAAACCGGACAGATGTGGAATGAAAATCTGGTGGATTTGTGGTAGTTCAAATATCTCCCCATTGAAAGGAATATATGGCAATAGAAACGTGACATTTGACAACGAATTTAGAAGTTTCGAGTTGGCGCAAAGATTGATTAGCGTAGCATAGGTGTTGGAACCACGTGAAAAAGAAAAAGCTACATTCCTCTAAATTTTTTCCAAATCGTGAATGCCGGGTTAATCAAGTGTTTTTGGTTTTCGAAAACATTAACTTTACTCAGTTATTTAAAAAAAAAAATAGAGTTTCAATTTTACAATCGTCTATGCATTCTGACAGTAAAATAAAGACACTGATAGAGGAGTAGGCACTTTGGACAAATTGTGTCACACATTCACATCAAAAAGGAAAACGAACAAGTGGCCATTAGTATAATTTTTTTTATATATTGAGATGTGACTGGAGTAGCAGCGAAAATAATTGGGTTACCTGTTCATCCTATTTGAAATGCTAAAAAGCCGAAAAATCGTTGCAAATTATTTGTGCAGGAACTGGGTGGTGCAAAATATACAAAGACGTCGTGACATCATGTCTATCCACAATAACAAAGGAATCAATGGCCCAAGTTATATAGTATTTTAGTTTAGAGCAGCAGCAAGATCAAGCTGAAACCGCAAGAACTACTAAAGAAACGAAAAACTGAAGATACATGTGCACTCCGGGGCTTGGACTAATGAAATAATGCTTCAATGAAACATGAAACCCTTAACGTGCTCTCATTCTATTTACTATCGATATCCAGTGAGTCAAAGTGAGGAGACTAAACCAATTTGAAATTCAACATCTAGAACCGACATCATTGTTTGGTTTTAAAATGTATATGGAAACAGCTGAAATTATACAGAGTGTTGAACAGACCCGTTGTCATGTATGGATGTGATAGTTGGACCTTGACGGATGAGTACGCAAGGTGGCTTCTAACATGCGTGTGATGTATGACCCAAAACGCGAGGTTAATGGCACATACCGAGTTCGTTTCAATCACGAGATCAGGAATTTAATGTGAATTCTTGATATCGTGCATGAAACTAAAGGAAAGCGAGCAGGATGACTCACGTTCTGCGTTCCGATGCAAACCAAATTATACAGCGATCTTTGAAGGGAGAGGTGGCTCTTCGGTAGGCGAAAAACTCTCGAGAGAGCGATATGACATCTTCTAGTTGTTTTATCTACTATCTTTTAGTTCATGAATTCGTTTGTGTCCAAGGATCTGTTGTGCTTCAATATCAATCAACTCATTATGCAGCTTGTTAAAATTTACTACAAAAATGGTCACAGATCTACAGTCACAGTTTGTACAACTGAGCACTTTTTGGCTGTCGATAAGCATCTTCTCGGAACTTAGAGATGTGAAGCATCGAAACCGTATTTGTGCTCTAAAACAACTTAGAATATTGGTGCTGTAGTCCGTAGTGTTGAAGAGAAAAAAGGCTAGTCGATTTTTGAAATCCTCAAACGTTCATTAATCGACTTTACACCGTATAAGGAATTTAAGTCTTAAAACTTTAAAAGTTTAGTTAACACTAGAAGCCGGTACTTTAAATGCATCAAAATTGTGCGGTTTCGATAAACGACAGTTCATCTTC
Organism: Tipula lateralis; assembly: GCA_963932295.1. NCBI lineage: Eukaryota > Metazoa > Arthropoda > Insecta > Diptera > Tipulidae > Tipula > Tipula lateralis. The sequence goes on along the minus strand of OZ010738.1, from coordinate 24,705,954 downwards.
AGTGATGAGGCCCATTTTCCCCTTATAGGCCAACTTAATAAGTAAAGTTGTTGCATTTGGGGCTCAGAAAATTCAAGAATCATTGTTGAAAAGCTTTTCCATCCATCCTCAACGTGTCACTGTTTTGGGGTGGCGGTGTGATTGAAAGATTCAAGACCAGCTGCATATGTGCGAATTGGTCATGGAAAATTTAATGAAAAGGATAAGGTGCTGCAAGCGTAGCTGAGGCGGCCATTGAGCTGATATAGTTCTCAAATGTTAATGGCATACATTCCTCCTTACAATAAACATTTGTTGATTTCTCTTAAAAAATACTCGTTTTTTAAATATCAAAATGAAACCTCTTATTGGAAACGACTTTAGTTACTGTGAACAGACCATTTTACTTAAGTCTCTGTATAATATGCTTTGTTGACAAGCAGTAACCCTCATTCATATCTTTAGATCGCGGTCAAATAAAGTTGCACCATCCGGTTTAAAATCTTGATCTATCTGAAAAGAGGTATAACGCTGTCAAGAAAGTCAATAAATTCCTCCAGAAACACATCACTTTTCCATTCCACCATTCCAAATATGTGGATAATTTATAACCTCTTAAAGAGCAGCAACATTCTAGAAACTACTTCCTTCGTTTTTTCCAAAAACAAAACCAAATTAAAAATCATAAGAAAAACGTGAGCAACCTAATACGAGATCAGATGCAAAAAAGCTCTACTTTATTAAACTTCATTTTATCGTATTTGTTCAGTTTATTTTTTCATAATCAACTCACAAATAATATTACCGTGAATCGCAATTCATTTCATCAAGTTATGAACCGTTATAACGTCGTATACATAAAAAATAAGAAAAATTCCAAGTGCATATACTCGTCTCGTATACACAATGAATTTTAGATGAAACACAAAAAAAAATAAAACATAAATTCTTGATGCTGTGAATATGTATACGAGCATAGTTTGTATATACATTCTGTATATAGGAACTACTACTCGTAAGTTTTATTTTACATTTAATATCAAAATCATTCATAAAATTTTTGATTAAAATAAATTTATATTTGATATTACTTTTCCAAATATAAAAAAAATATATTATTAAGTCAAACTTGACATGCAAACAGTGTATCGTATTACAAAAGCTTATTATATTTTAAAAAAGTTGGTGATAGACGTGAATTATATAATCTTATATATTCGTTTGTTTGTATATTTCCAGGTAAGCTGCGCATTGCATAATTAACTATATAATCTCAACATAACAAATACATTGGTAAGATCTACACATGCATGTTATTGTTTTAATTAAGGTGATTATAGATAAAACGGCGATGGTCCTCCAAAACGTTTGATACGACAAAAGTTCGGCAGACATGATGACGGAATATATTCAGATTTCTTTCCACATCGATTCCATGACTTGTTTGAACGATCTAATGAAACCAATTATGTAAACTTTATCAATTTCATTTCTGATTAAATGAATCATTCGCATCCGGTAAACTGCCTCCTCTTTGTTGGGAGAATAATTTCACGCTTCAGCGCTTATAGATGTCCAGTTTTAATGATTGGTAATATGCTGCGATTCTCAATGAAATGTCTTCAGGAACAGAATTTTGCTCGGTGATCAATGATCCCAGATATTTATACTCATTCATCCTCTCATATTATATTTCTCTTGATATAAATCTCCACGAATCCTCCTTCTCGCGGTGACTATATATTTGGTCTTGGCTTCATCAATGATGATTCTGCGAACCAGAATGTAAAGGTCGCCAGCGTTTGCTTATAGTTGGGTTGATTTACACTATAGACAGCTGCATTAAGCTATTGAGCTGACGGATACACTTTGACGCACTAATTAGAAGTTTCCACATATTTACCAGTTTTAACGGTATGCTCAGATAGACTAATACGTTCCATAATGCGTTCCTGTTATCGGTGTAGTATCTCTACTGAACATCTACGATTTTACTACGTACGGAGATGTCCTTTTCGTAGCACTTCTCTAGGACCCCTAACAGATTGTAAGTTTGATAAGTCATTGATCTGTTGAACGTAAACCGCATTGGTAATCATTCAAAATCCTCTGGTTGTCACAAAGCTACGGCTGCAATCTCTGATGACATGTCTTCAGAAACGAAAGTTTGCTTCATGATCAATTATTTCATATATCTAGACTCATTCACCCTTAAATATTATGTTTCTCCAGATATAATGTCTCCACGTTTCTTTCTCCGCGCAGTAACTATATGTTTGATCTGCGCTTCATCGATTTGAAGATCAATTTATTGGTTTGATATTTCCAACGAGGTACTTCCTCTTTCGGTGAGATGATTCTGTGATCCAGAATTTAATATCGACAGCGTATTTTCTGGCGCTGACGGATGACATATTCTAATGAAAGGTTGAAGAGAATGAGCTATTGTGCCTCCTTGTTGCATTAAAAAAAATCATTAGAAGTTTGCACATTGACAGATACCAATCATGCTGGTATGCAGAAATAGGATAATACGATCCTTAACGCGTTCGTCTTAATGCTGTCGTATACGTCTGCGTGAAATCTGCGAATAGACTATGTAAAGGGATGTCCTTTTCGTAGTATGCACTTCTCTAGGACAATCCTCAAAGTGAAAATTTTATCAGTATTTGTTCTGTTAACACGGTAATTACCCAAGATCCTCTCCTCTATATGTTGATTCTTTTGTCACGACTACTGATCCCCTGGTTTATATATAGTGAACGGATAAGAGCCGACTTTTTCTCTTCTGAGATGTTTTTTTTAACCAGATTGTCGATTTAAGCTCAAATGTATAAATTTCGTTTGAAATACTATTTGTAATAAACGTCTTGTAATTTTTCACCCTTGATATCACATCCCACTCTTCATCATATGCTGGTGGTGGTAGTGAGTTCTTATCGATGGTCATATCATATTGGCACGAGGTAGGTTGTTGTTCAGAAAGTAGTGCTTGTCTTTTTAAAAGGGAAGAGAAATAATTCCTCCAAGCCTCAAGGACAATTTTGGTGTGCATTGGTTACGTTAGGTTGAGTGGTTGCTACAGCACATTGAAACCGGCGACGGTATGTTGTGATTACTTTTATGATAAATCCCGCACCTAAGGGTTTTCGAGATCAGAGAGGCAGTCCAATAAAAACTTACAAAAATATTCATGTCTTTTGTGTGCCAAAGATGGACTACCGTCTCTTCCTTCTCCTCGTCCATACAGCTTGTGCAAAAGTTATTTGCTTCTAGTCCTGGTCTTCTTGCATTTTCTCCAAGAAGACAGTGTCCTGTGAGTACCCCCACGGTCGTTTTTAGTTCACGTCTTCGTAGAGATATCAGTGTCTTTGAACGTTTTAAGTCCAACATTGGCCAGACTTGCCTTGCTACACTACACGAGAGGGTGTTCTTCCAACTTTCATTCGCTGAGGCTATTGCCTCTCTGTTAAGCACAGTCTGAACTTTGCCCTTCCTGGTTGCAGTTAGAGAGTTGCACCATGCCTCGCTAATTTATCTGCTCTGCAGTTCTCCATGACGTCCAAGTGGCCGGGGACCTAGGTTATCTGAATGTTGAAATATCATTCAGATACAAGTGGCAAGCCAACCACTGACTTGATTGCCACCTGACTGTACACATTGAACTGCAATGATTCTGAATCCTCAACCGACCTGCTCCTCTAAGATTCTCTTGAGGGACAGGAAGTACGAAAACTTTTCCCGAAGCTCAAAGTCTGTGTAATATAGTCTCGATTCACCAGTTCTTTCCTTAGCGATATAATTATTGTGTATAGTATCCTGTCTGAAGACATTTCCACTGAGATATGATCATTAATAACACTTCTGTTCTTTTGCGAACAGCTTTGCTACGTGTACGAAATTTTGTAGCTATATCTATTTATCGATGTATCTCTTTTATGCCTGAGTTTTTGCGGTTGTGTGGCTGTTGTTCATGGCAATCCCTTTTCTTTAGCCAGCATAGCCGATACGAGTCTTTGCTCGCAGATATGTAGGCATCTGATGGTCGCTTAGACAAAGATTTGTAAGTTGAACTCGCTGCTTTAATTTTGTCCCATTGATGATGATCGGGGTCAGAAACTGTTTTTTCCAAAAATTTCTGATAAAGTAGTCTCACATGAGGTTCGGGTAACTTGTGCTTAATTCTGCGATTGTAATTGACAGGCGAAATGGTCATTCAGTAACTACCAGGAAATACTGAGAATGAAAGTTGGCTCCACGTATGGTTTTGATATCGTGGAGTCCAAAATCCAAATTCTTTTTTGGATGTGATCGATTTGTTTGACTGCTGTCCAGTCATTTGACTTAACAGTAATGTTAGGTCAGTGGCGCGTGTCTCGTTGTTATTTTATGTAGGATGCAGAAGATTAACACATGATTTTCATGACATTTTCTCGTATTTTAAAATACGGTTTTGAGCTCATCATATCTTGATTTGACCAGGTTTCTCATGAATTTTGTCCAATACTATGCTAATAATTTCGCATCATCAGATATACCAACGAGCCAGCTTCATATACAATGGCAACAACTGAACGGTATCATATTAGTTTTGTCTCTGTAGAGTCATCTGACAGTGATATCAAGATCCAACTCTCTCTCTCTCTCTCTCATATAACCATGAGTTTTAACAATACTCTGCACATTTTGGATTCACCATTCTATGTTGCGATTTGTTCTTAAAGTGCTACATAGTACTTTTCAATAATATCAGGTTATTCTCTTAGTGAATTTTCACATCCTTAATTGACTATAATTTCGTTTCTCCATCGCAAGAGGCTGAAAAACAGTTCAATGAATTCCAGTTTTTTTCCAACTTACCTTAGTTAACGATTTTTCTTTATTCATTAATTCCTTACATACCTATAGTCAGTTGTCTTTCATCTTTGCGGATTACATCCAATTACCTCGTTCATTCCTGAGCTGTGGTATTACAAGCTCATTCTTCCACCATTTTCATCTTTAACGGATAAAATAAGCTGTCTCTTGTCTCCTATGAAGAAGAGCTTTATCTATTATTTCGAAAATCGAGTCTGAATATGCTCGTTGACTATGAAGCCGAAGTTCTCACGCTGTCAAAAGTTTGTTTTGGAGCTTTTCCTTATAAACAGATAAAACTAAATATTTAGATAAGGATCGGTATGATCCTAATAACAACAACATGTGATGATTTTGGAATGATAAGAGGACCTGTTTTACTTAATTAATTTTTGATCACAATTACATGTTGGAAGTACACATCTTATATAGTTATTCTATAGCTTAAAACACAACCGGAGATTCCACTATCACTTCATTTAATCTTACTATATATATATATATATATATATATATATATATATATATATATATATATATATATATATATGATTACTGAAGCCATATGCAATGAGTGAATACAATTTGGGATACATGGTCTGTTTTAGACCATATGCTTGGAAAACTACTTCTCTTTACTCTCTCTCTCTCTCTCTCTCTCTCTATATATATATATATATATATATATATATATATATATATATATATATATACATATATATATATATATATATATATATATATATATATATATATATATATATATATATATATATATATATATATATATATATATGTGTGTATATATATATATATATATATATATATATATATATATATATATATATATATATATATATATATAGTAAATATTTTTCTTTACCTAGGGTAGTTGTTCATGAAGCTGTCTCCTCAAAAAAATCATCTGACAAACGCAATGAGGTCTTTACATGGGCATACTCGCCTACTAGATTCGAAACATATTCTCCGGTATGCAAGCTACCCGTCATACTAAAAAACTGGTTCCCTTAATTATTGCGAATAACACTGATACTACTAGCAACATATAGACCTTTGAGCTGCTCAAAATCCTGAACACAGATAATCGTACATATATGTGTACTAGTTAGGATTTAATTTAACAGTACACTACTTTTGTCAGTCAAATTATGACTGTCTGCTATCGCTTGATGAAACGACGCAGATTTTTCATAAAATGTTTTATTGAGACTTTTGCATACTGTGTAAGACCAGCTGAATAGGTGCGAATGAAGCAAATTCTAATTAATAATACAAAATATGAGTCATTTATCTTCCTAATTTCAATTTCGAAAAGGATAAAAGAGAAAAGCTCGCACACTCAAAATAAACTTAAATATAGTAGGCACAAAAAAAAGTTAAATTGAATTATTTTTTCGTGATGAAAATTGAATATATTTTGTTATATGACAAGAATATTACTTATTATTATTGATAAAATAAAATTCTAATCTTATCTTTTGAGATATACAATATAAGATATAATATACAGACAATGGATATTATTTCTGAATTTTAATAAATTTGCGCTTCTTTTTTATTTTATTATTTTTCGTTTTGTCGTTGATTTGATTCACAATTCAATTAAAAAGTTTAAATAATTACTTTTTGTCATGAAGACATTTTTTATGTTGCTGAGGATTTGTTTTTTTTTTACTTTATTTTGGGAGGGATATTCAAAGTAGTTGTTGGTTGGTTGAGGCAACACAAAAAAAAATTTATAAAAGTTTTAAAATAATTTTTTTTTGAGCTTTTTGTTGTTGATGATTTTAAATGGATGGTGAGATTTATTAAAGTTAAAAAAAAAATCTTTTTTTTCCCTATATATAATCTTATTTTATCACTGAAGTTGTTCGTGTTACTTTTAGTTGACTGTCAAAATTTATAATGGAAATGTACCAGCATTAATTTTATGTGTTGTCTTAGAAATGTGTTGCCATAAGATTTTTTTATTTTTTTTTTAATCCGTTTTTCTTTGGTCAATATAGTAATGTGATGAATGAAGCGCTTTTGATTTGATTTATGACTTATATAAAAATTAGGATTTTGTAAGAGTTTCGTTCAACTTTTCTTTTCAGTGCACTTTATTGTTTGATTTTTAATCCGCTGTTTCTACGAGTACGATGAAGATGAAAGTCGAATATATATCAACGGTTATATCGCATCTGCTCCATTAGAATAACGTTTTTATTACTTAGAGTAATTGGCGAAAGTATTAATAGCATATCACTAGGCAACACTTAATCATAAGGTTTGTAAAATACAAAGTTGATATGCTGTCATTTTTAAATATCCTTAATTGGTTGCAGAAACCTCAATAATGATTTTAAAATCTCTGCCATTTTTAAAGCTACGCAATTTGGATTTGAGTCAAAGCTCCTTGTTTACAGTTTAAATCATCAAAGAGTTTTCATCACAAATGCCTTATTAAGATCTACAAATTTGTAGTTCCCGACCCATATATAATGCGCTTATTGGCTTTAACAACCAAAATTAGATAGTTAAAACACAACTTTGCAACAATCATTATATTTAGGGATTGATTTCTGGAATAAGTTCGGGATCACTCCAAGTTTGCCACAATCAAAAACTCAATTTTCTATCTCCAAATTAGATACAACCACCTCCAACGTCCATGAGCTATCACTGGTAGACCAGACTAAGTTGCAGCAAATAATATCAACGTTCCCCTCTTGCACACAACTAGGACTTGGTAAAACTACTCTGGTGATGCATGGAATCGACGTCGGTTCAGCTAAGTCAATTAAACAACGTTTTTACGCCATTTCACCTGCTAAGCAAAAATTAATGTACGCTGAGTTGGATAGAATGTTGTCTATGGGTGTACTAGAAGAAAGTCAGAGTTCTTGGTGCTCACCGGTCACCCTGGTGCAAAAGGTGGTAGGGCCAATGGTAAGGTTCGTCTGTGCTTGGATGCCCTTGAAGTAAATTAAGTTACCGTCAAGGATGCCTACCCATTGCCGCTTATTGAGGGATTGTTGTGTCGATTGGACCAAACTCGCTTCATATCAAACATTGATCTGAAAGATGCCTTTTGGCAGATTCCTCTCGATCCACAGTCTAGAGATAAGGCGGCTTTCACGGTACCCGGTAGGCCACTTTATCAATTCACGGTCATGCCATTCGGATTGTGCAATGCACCACAGACAATGTGCCGCCTCATGCACCGGGTGATCCTACACCAATACCATGACAGAATCTTTGTGTATCTGGATGACTTACTAATTACTTCTGCTACTTTGGAAGAACATTTTATTCTGCTCATTGAAGTTTCCAAACGCCTCAGACATACGAACCTGGCCATTAATGTCGAGAAAGGCCGGTTTTAGTTATAGGAAGTGAAATACTTGGGATATTTAGTGGGTGATGGATGTCTCCGTACAGACCCCGAGAAAGTTCGCGCCATCTTAGAATATCCCATTCCAAAAACAGTTAAACAAATAAGACGCTTCTTGGGGATGTGCGCTACTTTACTAATAGCAGCTCCTTTAACTGACCTTACGAAGAAAGGCATCAAAATCAAATGGTCAGATTCTGTTAACAACTCTTTTGAGGCCCTCAAACGATCACTTTCCACCGCTCCCGTCCTGGCAAATCCGTACTTTCAAAAACCCTTCTTTATACAGTGTGACGCCAGTACCACTGGTGTCGGAAGCGAGCTGTTTCAAGTAGATTCCGCAGGAGAGGAACGCTCTTTAGCGTTCTTCTCTCAAAAATTAAACGCCGCTCAAAGAAACTATTCTAAAACGGAACTAAAGTGTTACGTCGCGGTACTGAGCGTCAAAAAGTTCCGAGCGTACATCGAAGGGTACAGTTTTACGATCTACACGGATCATGCCAGTTTGCGTTTGCTTATGTCGCAAAAGAATTTGTCAGGGCGGCTATCCAGATGGAGCTTACAACTACAGGTGTTGGTTTTCAAATCGGATATCGTAAAGGGTCGGTAAATATAGTGCCAGACGCATTGTCATTGTGACGCTTTAGCTACTATATCTTCGTTTGCTGACCAGTTGGAATAAATGAAAACGCCTAGTGCCTCCAGTACCTCCATTAGTGTTGAACCACTTCATATTAACCTAAATTCTCCCGCTTTTGAGGACGCTGAGTATCGAGAACAGGTAAATAAATTAAGACAAGTTCAAACGGACCAACATAATTTTCGCGTCCAAGGCAACAAATTAATGTTAAATCCTTCATTCGGAGAGAGATACGACGACACTGACGTGCCTAATTGGAAATTGGTCCTTCCTTCCACACTTACTCAGTCATTAATGGAGCAGGCACATGTACCTCCATCTTCAGCACATATGGGTACAGCTAAAACATAAGAGCGTCTTCGTCGTCAATTTCATTGGCAACGAATGGCTCAAGATGTTAAGAATTTCTTAACAACCTGTCCTATATGTAAAATGAACAAGCCAGTCAATTTTAGTACAAGACCTAAAATGGGACACCATTATTCCAACTTTGTACTATTAAAACCTTTGAGAGAAGTGACAGCGGTTCTAATATGCCAATTACAAGAGAACGAAGTTTTTCTACTGTTTTGCGAAATTATCTCTCAAGTTGATACCAGGCATTGTTGACTCAAGAGTGGGAAAAGTGGCATATAAAATTCGCGATTTGCAGGGGAAGTTAATGGGAACCTTTCACATGAAGGACCTAAGATCGTAGTTACATAGCTCATACCTGTTTTTTATACACAAAAAGATTAATGACATTATTAAGGTCTTCCCAGAACTATAGTTCATTCTAAGGCCTGGCTTCTTGAGACATACTCAGTGTATGAGTCATTGTCATTTTGTCAGGGCAGTTTTAATTTGTGGTGAAAGCAACCATTTTAAATTCATAATTTACGGATTATTTGCAATAGTTTCTGCAAACAAATCTGACACATAAATAAGCAAATAGGAGTTTTATATTCAAGATACTGATGAATTGTCGATTTATACCAAGTTTTAGTTGTTTGACTGGCACCCAACCTTGAATCTATTATACAACTGGTAATCGACCATAAGTGCATCTCTCTATAGAAATCGATAGTCCTCACCGAGCTATGTTTTAAATTATAAATCTTTTGGACTGGCTAGATTTCCTTGCTGTTGTATCGAGCTAATAACAGTATAGTGTTGTAATCTTGTCATGCATTGGTACAAATTAATTTATGGGAGGTTCATATTTTTCGGCTAGGGTTTTATTTTTTATTACTAAGGCATGTTTATTACTATAGCATAGTGTCAGTTACGAGCCAACTAGAATTCGTTAGGTTGAAAGGTGACAGAAAATGTCGTTTGAATATATGTATTTGTATGTATTCAATCTAGCGAGAGATGTTATTATAGTGTGGCATGTACTCTACATGGCGTGATTACATCATTTTCCTTACGGTTAGATAACGTATATGTAGACTTTTGATGATAATGATGTAGACAATGTCAAATAAAGAATGATGATCAATGCAATATCAAAACCTAGTTAACCATAAACGATATGAGTGCTTTAGATGGCTAGAGTTGGAAAAACTAGAATTAGATATTTTGTCTTTCCATAGTCTGAAAAGCCGAGTTAACTATAAAACTACTTTCAAGGTTGGAATTGTGATCTTAAACAGTTATATAAACCAAAAGCACCTAGTAAGCTATAGTCATAAGCTCACATTAAATATGACCCTGTCCCATATGCACCCACTCCGTCTCGTCTATATATACGCTTAATTCCAGTGGGAGTGAAATGGAAATCGTCGAATACTATTGAATTTTCAATATTCAATCTAACCAGATCTTAGTAAAAGTCAGTTGGAATTATTTCTCGTAATAGAGAATTGGTAAGTAGGCCACATTTTGCTCTGTAGGATAAGCTTATAGGAATCATGAAAGTTCTCGCTTGCTTAGGAAAATCATAACATTGCTTTTGTGTCAGTATTTGCCCAATGGACCTGTCGATAAAATCATGTGATAAGTTAAGAGAATTTCAAATATGTTAAAGTGGGCAGCGATATGAGTAGCTCAAATGATGGCTTTAATGAAATGGTTTCGATTAAAGATCAGAATTATTTGATAGTATCTAAGGTTTTGTCTCCGTACAATAAGGAATTAACATAATAAGTATTATCTAAGGAAGGCTGTTGTTTTAACCACTTCTTAATAATACAATTTTTATTTAAGATGTATACTTTGAATGTTAGATGCTAATAAAGAAAAAACTTAATTGATAAAATTAGATTGAATGAAAAATTAACGACCTTACCATAACTATACTCGTATTCAGATACTTGAGGATTAAAAGTTTCAGAAGACCAGAGTTTAGTAAAACTTTAACACTTTATTTATAGTTTAAGCAACTCACTATGGTACTAGCCTTATATTCACACCCTGAAGTGTTATCTCTTGCGTCATCTCATTGTTACTTATCAAGCTCAAAGCGACTATCAATACCGATTCAGACACCAAAGCGAAAACATCACTTACCTCCAAGACCAAACTTCAACATAAAAAACATGCGTTTTAGCCAGGATAGATTACTAATGCACACCCTATATATTCTGAGATGAGTGATCTTCCTCTTCAGTATAAGAGAGAGAGAGAGAGAGAGAGTGCATTACAATGAAAGAAACTGTACGAATGGTGATTAGAAAGAATGATCTTGATGTTATAAATATTTATGTTATTTTTAACAAAGGAGCAACGGGTCTGAACCCATTACCTAATAATCTTACTTTGTGTATTCAATTGAAGGACTACACGGATTTTTGAGTGAGAGTGAAAAGTCTATATAGAGAGAGTGAAAAAATTACATAGAGAATATGAACTCGTCTATTCAATGTCTGAATTATTTATTGACACCCAGCGTGGTATTTTAATGTTCAATAATGGAGGAAGCAGTAACGTAAAAATAAACACAATTTTTAAATAGAAACGATATTTTTATGTCGATGAATCACATTCAAAATGTTAAAGAGTGGAAAGAGTGTTTGTTTAAACGTCATTTGAGTATGCTGTTAAAGTTAGCCGAAAGTTTCTAGCCGAAAAAATAAAAAAAATCGATAATGCAGATAGTGTGTGTCTTTGTTATTCCAGCCGAAAGTTAAAAATTTTATATTTTTTGATTGATTCCCAACCAAAAAATTTTCTCCGTCATTTTCCAGCCAAAACAAAATTTAATGCTTTCTAAAAATTACCAAACTAACGGAAAAACACTTATATTGAAACTTATTAAAATACTCATATGTAATATTGAATAAATTCACAAATCTCTATAAAATCAACATTAAAAGTGTTATGACTAGATATAAGTTTATTTTAATCGGTTTAACAAAGAGTATCGATGGAACAAAATTTGGGTCAAGTTTCATGTGGGGAGTCCAGGAAAATTCGATTCATTAAACCCTGTAGTGCAAACTTCTAAAATCTCTATAAAATCAACCTCTACAGTATTATGACTAGATATATATTTATTTTAAGCAGCTTATCAATGGCTATCACTGAAACCGCTTAAAATAAACTTATTTTCAGCCATAACATACAAGAGGATGATTTTATAGAGATTTTAGAAGCTTGCACTACGGGCTCAATGAATCGCATTTTCCCGGACTCCCCACATGAAAATTACCCCAAATTTTTTTCCAGTGATAACCATTGGCAAACCGCTTAAAATATACTTATATCTAGTCATAACACTTTAAAGTTTGATTTTATAGAGATTTCTGAATTTGTTCAATATTACATATGAGTATTTTAATAAGTTTCAATATAAGTGTTTTTCCGTTAGTTTGGTAATTTTTCGAAGCATTTAATTTTGTTTTGGCTGGAAACGATATTGAGCACATCCTACTTAACTGTACCAAGTACAGCGGGAGTGGGGCAGATTACGACATCATTAGGAACATCACAAATCTGAGTGATTGTAAATGACAGCAGGTGGATGTGAATACCAGTATGTGAATCTTATAGCATTATTTGCGTGATACAAGTAATAATTTTCTACAAATTTAAAACAAAAACATAAAATTTATTAATTTTAATTAGAATTAAATCTTTAATTCTATTTCTAATTTCTAAAATTGGTTTGTTGAAAAATGTCAGATTATATTTCATATCTCATGAATGAATACACTATTATAGTTCAGGTCCAATACTGTGATGAGCGTGAATTGTTCCATTTACATTTTTTTTGGAAAATGAAATCCTTCACTGACTTCTACGGAACTTCCAGATTTACTCTACTTGAAGCTTTTTGATGATGCAGCATCTTTAAAAGATTACAAATAGCTTCGTGCGATGTAACCGGCGAAATTCAAGTTGATCCATGTTAACCTCGGCTGTCATTCAATGCAACTTCCATGCATTTCGTATGGTCATGTCTACCATGTAGTTGAATAGAACCCACCACCATTTCTTTACTCGTACGGCAATTCTGTTTAATGATATACATTGATCATGAGTATCTTCACCACCCATTCCACTATTGTATGATGAAAAGGCTAAAGGTTGTGTTACATTGACCTTTACCTGTTTAGTTTCGACCATCGTATCACGTAACGTAACAGTTCAACAAAATTGTAATTTGTGAAAACTGAGCATTTGTTGTTATCCTTCTATCTTATACACAAAATTTCGTTGCTCAGATCAAATCTATTGTCATACGTTCTTTTCCGGGTTCTTCTTTTCCTTAGTCGGCATTAAGTGGGACTGTTTTATTCGATTTCCTCATACTATTCCCGTAGCTCTGATCTTTTGTTTTTTCATGTGCCAATAAATCAATAAAGACTCTCGACTAACCGGTATTCCTTTCAGAGTTCTTGATCCGTCTGTTGGTTTTCTGCAAACCACCGTAACAATATCCACTCGAACTATTTATGATCCAATTTTTATACCCAAACATACTGGCTTACCGCAGATACATTGCTTGCATGTATTTGGCCCAAAATACTTTATTATTGAATTGTCAATAGACAAAAAATCCCCACTAGCAAAACTGTTTATTAAGCATATTAATTATTAGCGATCTTACTTTAAAAATATCCGATATATAATTTCAGCATTGTTGCCCAAATGTAAATATTTTTCAAATATAATATTTTTCTCATCAAGTTAACGATCTTTTGACATATAGCCTTATAAATGCACGGAACTTCCAAATCATCGTCCAAAGACCAATACATTCGTGCTTGAGGAGTTGTATGGTACCCTGTCATTAGCAGTATTCCAAAAAGTTTCGAATATCGTTGCTTTTAAAAACCGTGATTATTTTCTACTGAACATATGTAATTTCGATTATATTATTTACAATTTCATCAGTGAAAAGTATTTCAAACGATTAACGAGGTGACGAATCTTTTATGTTGACCATCAATCGTTTGTTCCAAAAGGCACGTAAGTCGAATTTTTTGTCGTCCATTAAGGTTTTTTAAAATCAAAATATGCTGCTGCGAGTTTGCTCTTCTTCATCAGGATTCTCATTTTTCGATAAGAACACATCTTCTTGAGTGGTATCTGTTATAGAAATATCAACACTAGCTGGAATTTCAGATGGATATGCATTACAAAATATTTTCATCAAAATCTTCGGTGTCTGTCTTCGTCTATGTTTTGTGGAATAATGTACATTTCCAAATTATCACCCAATTCATGAATTGGAATGTCATCCAAGACATCTTCCAATAAGGAACTACAAAACTACTGTTTCGCCTGACGTACTTGTTTGAGGAAGGTAGTATTTAAACCAGGATTATAGATAGAAAAAGTGAAACTATTAAATTTTAAATTTTACTGACGATAAATATAGTATTTCTGAATTTATATTAAACCACAAAAACAATTACAACTTGCACAGTTTTTTAAAAAATGAGTATTAATGTATCTAAAAGTCAGAATGAAAAATGTTGTGTATATAAATTGGGGAAAACCCTAAACGAAGATGTTTAGGGTTTTCCCCAATTTATATAAACAAATAATCGAGAAAAAAAAACCAATTATAAACCAATTACTATGAAAAAAATTAAGTTTTAAACTTGCGTTCCTAAATGAGTACGGTCGTTGTTAATGGGTTGAAGTAGTCTTAAAATTTATTACTATTTACTTTAATCCTACTACTGAATTTGTTACACAATTAATAAAAAATATTCTATATAAATAACAAATGTGTTACCTCACCTTGTTCATATTTGAATTTTTCTGTTCAAGCATTCCCTCGTAGAAATATTCCTATGGTTCATAGTTTTCTGGCTGAATTTCAGTGAGCTGAAGAATATTCCAATTCTTAAATTTTAAATATTCTTTTTTCTATATTAAAGATAAAATAACAAATTATTATTGGCAAAACTTACAAAATTCATCCATTTACAAACCTTATTTTCTGAAAATTTTTACAATTTTTTATTACACACACTAGTTATATTTTAAATATAAATTATATTCTTGACTTAAACAATATAATGACAACTATTGGTCTTCATTAAAACACTATATAGATCCTACATATGTTTTTACTATGAACGTCTTATTAAAACTGACGCTATTATTGCACTTGTTCTGTCGATTTCGTGGGTTTAACAGTAAAACTAACTTCGTATCATTTCTAAGACAACTATGCATGAGTTAAGCGAAATTTGTGTAAACTTTTCACTTTACTCTTGAATTTAACACTTTCCTTATATGATCAGAAATATTAACTCATTTCCAACCTACATAAAAATATTATTCAAAATATAGTAATTATAAGAACAGCCAAACACTCATAAAAATATTCGATTCAAATGAGTAAATTTTTCTTGATTTATGTAAATTGAGCTATTCTTGAATGATGATACAATTTACTTATTTTATATAGTAATTGCCCAAATCAATTATACTATGCCTAAATCAAGCAAATAATGATATAATTTTGATTTACTAGAACTAAGAAAATCAAGATAAGTTAATTGTGTTCTTCATATTTTTTCGTCTTTCTTAATTAACGTGGTTCGAAAATGCTTCGTTAAGCGATGGTTCTTCAATTGAAGTATCAAATTATATGGCTTTATATGAGAAATTATTAGTTGGGTTCCTGTTTACAAAAAATTTATTCAGAATGTGGCAGTTAAAATATTTTTGTGGCTCGTCATTCTCTGTTAATAATTAAGAACGTGATTCTACCAGAATTATACTTGAACATCGCAATACAAATTTCTGTGGTCTGATCATTCAATAATTCTCGAATGCCTTCTTCGCCTTACCAAGGTGCTAGTTACACAATTTTCATTGTGATATTTCTGATCTGGTTCAAGACAGCCGCCATGTTATTTATTGCAGTCTTATTGCAGTTTCATCATCTTCCTCATTACAATTAATCTCGTAAATAATTAGCTTTAAACGTAGCGATAACGCTTTTGTCCATTGGTTGTACAAGACCTAGTAAATCAAAAATAAGTTTTCATCATTTTAATCAATTCGTTATCTCATCATATAACAGCAAAACTTAGTATTCGTATAAATCCGAGGTTTAGTTAAGCGAAGGTTCGTTAAACGAGGTTTTTCTGTATATAGATATATAGTTTACCACTGAATTTCTGACTAAATAAACCGATATCAACTTAAATACTCAGCATATTCTAGAATTTTGTTCCAGGCATTTCCACAGAAAATCGTCGTTTGAAACCACTTAATTTCCACCATATACGTATAATGTACGTATTATTAAGCTTTATAATCACGTACACATTTCTCAAAATTTAAATTAAACATAAATAACGAGTTGAACACCTGCACATATTTTATGCTTAAAGCTCCCCATTATTTTTATATTCTATCATCATTTTCCCGTCAAAACTACTACACATACACACACACACAGACAAGGTATGTACATAACATACTAATTTATTTCACACATTCTACAAATTTTATTATCGTTTTTTTTTTAGTTTTTTAATCTTTAATTCATAAATAAATATAAAAATAAAACAAAACTACAAAATATTTTTAGACAAATTTTCCAACAAAAAAAAAATAGAAAAGAAAAATCGTTTTCAGTTTTTTGCCGTTGAAGGTAATATACCTCGAAAGTAGATATGTGTAGAGTGGAAAAAACTAATTTTCTTACAAAATTTTCCCAAAACAATGTTACAAATTTATATGTACGTATATGGATAAAATTTTGTGTATAAATAAATAAAAACTAAAGTTTTAAGTTGAATATTTAATATTCATCTACACCAAAAGCACAAAAAGGGTGCTAATCCACAACCTTCATCAAAATGTTTATGAGGATATATAGACAGAATTTCATTTTTTTCATAAAGTTTTTATTTAGTTTTCGGAATTTTTTTATTCGAAGTGAATAAAAAATTTGATAATTTTTTTTTTTTGGTAGTGAAGCAACGTCGTAGTCGTCGTTATCGTCAATATGTGCTATATACTTATATGTGTGGTATATGAAATATGTACCTAGTGGGATTAGGAAACACTAATGGGTATAAATATAGAAATTAGATTGATTAATTTAAAAGTTTTTCGGTATAACGTTTTGGTATATAGGCACATGAATATATTTATGATGATCAATATACTCGTTGCAACACTGAACTACCTATTTCTGATTTGTTATTTTTCCACATCATAAAATATATTTTGTAATTGTAATTAATTAAGTTTTATAAAACTTTTAATTAAATTAACATATGCGGAATCACGAACTGGAAAGCTCTATATAATATATA
The DNA here is from genome assembly GCA_963932295.1 of Tipula lateralis. Lineage (NCBI taxonomy): Eukaryota > Metazoa > Arthropoda > Insecta > Diptera > Tipulidae > Tipula > Tipula lateralis. The sequence goes on along the minus strand of OZ010738.1, from coordinate 24,688,364 downwards.
TACACCTCTCTCGTACATTATTATTATATACGAACGGGAGTGAAGGGATTTAATACACTATATATAGAGGAAAGCAAAAGCAATTTCTCAAAAATGAATTATGATGATGAATTTGAAACGATTTTTTATGTTACTGTGTTATATACACACACTGGTCACAGTATATAACAACAATATAATGTGCGTATATCCATGAAATGAACGCCAGTTCTCGCGAGAATTCCTTTTACACGGAAACAAACATTATTCGTGCGAATTTTGATATTTTTTAGCGGAAAACGAAAACTTTGTAAAACTCAACAGTGAAACATTGCAGAATTAATATTTTAAAAGCTTTATGGAATTATTCTATATAATAACTTAATCGAAGCTTTTAAACTTTTTTTTCGGGTCTCAGCTAAAAATAAAATAAAATTTGAAATTGTATTCTTTGGAAGTTATGCATTAAATATCAATCAAGAGATTATGATTTGTACTTAGTGTTGTTCACTGTCACATTGTTGTTGAAACCGTTATATGTATAGTTGGTTCTCATAAAGCATAATTTATAAGTCTTATGTAAGACTTATAAATTCGTTTTGTTTATTATTATCACATTTATATTTTAGCTTAAATCATAACTACTATTTTTTAAAGCTTTTTTTATAGCTGTTGTTTTTTTCTGAACTTTAACAAAAGTAGAACTTGATACTAAATTTGCTAATAATCATATTTATTTTACAAATTTGTTTCTCCCGAAAAGTCTAATAGCACAGTGACAGTTAGTTTGACTTTTCATAGCTAGGTTTAACTGTTTGATTCAAAACTTTTAATTTATGAAAAGGAAAAGCTTGCTTTACATCCACTGATGTAATAAATTTTAGAAACACAAATTGACCGCCCAGGTGTTTAAAGCTGCGGCAGTTGGAGCGGGAGGTACCGGGTTCGAATCCCGAAAGGGGCAGGATGCAAAAGGAATTTTTCACCATGAGATTACGATCTGTGGAGTGAATGAACACAACTATGACCCCCTGTTGGAGTGCAGAACTCATGGGCCGACCCATCTTCTATGCCAGCACTATAGGCTGACATGGAGCTATGCAATGTGCAGATGGTCAGGAAAATTGGACCTTTAGCTGTACTTCTTCGAATTGGCTGCGAACAAGTGAAGAGTGATTTGAGCCCCAAAACAGATTAGAGATAAAAAAAAACACACAAATTGGCATTAACAAATAAAAATTTATTTCAGCTTGCAGTTTCGTTCTATAAAATTAAACATAATCCGAGAGACAAGGTTCACTCTGTATACAAGAATATAAGACGTTACATCGTGTATATCGTCGGTACATACATTGTAATGCACATCAGTGATAAGGCCAATTTGTAGTTCAATGACTTCAGTAACGAGTAAAATTGTACCGCTTAAAGTATAAAATTCCAAGAGCTTTAAGAAGGAAAACTTTTAATAATCAAGTTATTCTGCAAAAAAGAACTCTTTTTGAGCCACCACATTGTTACCAAGTAATTCTGCATAAAATAGCGGTTAATTTCAGTTGAGATTAATATTGTTATATATTAGTGGCCTTGCTTATAATTTGCACTATTAAACAATAGTGAATTACACTCTTGCCAAACTCTAGTAAATGAAACACTTTCAAACTGATAAGTTCATATAAGAGTGATTATATCATCGATATTGTTCCTGCAACCAATTGAAATTTTGTAACTTCCCGTATACATGACACTAGAGTTGATGCCATAACTTAGAACTTGTGATTGAAGATCTTTGCTGATAAATTGTCATAGACAAAAAGATAAATCACCGTTTAGAAAAACGGTGAAAATAAATAAACTATTATTTCTGAATTCGCTATAGATCCATTAAATCTGTCCTTATCCTGCACTAAAAACTCAAAAAATTCTTTTAATCTATTTATTTTTTCCTGCGAGTCCTTTGGTTGGTAATTTGTCTCCCAATCGAACTGTTAAGATGTCTCTTACCTCCTCTTACCATTGTTATTCTTTGTGCTCCTCACAATTATATTAGTTCAAAATCTGTCAGCTTCTGTTTGTACTTACTCCAATTCAGGTTTGAGTCACTTTTTTATGTCAATTGACCTTTAACATGCTTAAATCATACATAGTTTTCTGAATATTCATGTGTATACCCTAAGATATCGTTACTAGTAGATTTCAAACAAACTATAAAGTTCGATCACTGTACTGCGAATATAAATGCACTTGATTATTTTCCCTACTACTATTTCACTACTTCTTTCACGTAATATTTCACTGGTTATCACTTTTCCCGATGTTAACTTGTCACTCTTTCAGTTCAAATTTAACCTACTAATTGTATTGGCGTATTTATACTCCACTGGCTGGCTTCTAGGTCATCGTAGAAGTTTCTGTTTGTTTATGTTTTCGCCTACATACTGTGTTCATGCTGCTTTTCAATTACAAATATTTAGTTAGTCTACTGTCTAGGAGAGGTCACCCGTGTTTGTTATACGACCATCCACCGAAACCTGTTTGTCACCAATATGATTTTAAACTACTCTTTCTATAAAGAACAATACTTCCCAGATCAGCATCTATTTAGTTACCTTCAATGTCTCCTTTGAATTGAGGTATATTACATCGTTAATCCATGTAATCATCTTATATACGGCTCATTCCAACTGTACTGTAACTCGGTAATAAGTTCCCAGTTCAGGTTGTAAAATCAAACTAACTTCTCTTTCTTAAGTCTCCTATTGTTCGCTTGGATCTCGTATCAAGTTTTAATCCGTTTAATCTGTTTTTTGTTGATTTTCACAACCCTAAACCTCTCTTTTCCTCCAGTTCACCACAAGTGCCTGTTGGATGATTTAATAAAATTTTCCTGACGATTGTTTATCCACTATTCCATTGCAATTGTAACCTAACATTTCAACAATTTAATGTAGCTCGCCCAATAAGAACTCGTTCTTTTTCATGAAGTCTACACAAAAAATCACTACTTCAACAATATCCGCTACCAGAACTTTCTGACTGAATTTTATTTTACCGATTTTTAGAATTATACAAAAATAAAAAATCGGTAAAATAAATTTAAACCACTTTCTTCTTTCCCTTAATTTTTGTTGTTTCACCGGTTGCTGTTTGCTACTTTAGCCTCCTATTGGTTAAATTTCATCGTTTACTAAATCACCTCTCACAATCGTCTGTATTACTCCAGTATCTAGTTGAGCAGTTAACGTTGAGCAATCATCAACTCGTTTTAATTGTGGAACGGGGATTGATACCATGTCAGATTTTGTTGTAGGAGTTAGATTTTATTATTTACTAATTTTATCAATTTAGTGTCAAGAATCTTACAGAACTTTACTCTTTGTTGAACTCTTGTCATCAACCCTTTTTCTCTGAAACAACGGTGATTGTATTATTGCTCGCTTACTTTTGATTTCCCAGCCATCCCTTAAAATATGACCAGGTTTGTCACAGGTGTATCATCTAATTCTACCCTTGCCAGTAGTTTTTAAAACTAACTCTACTGTTCGTCTTGTTTCTACATCACGAATACCATCAGTATATGCATCTATTTGGATTCTCCGATTCTTCGGATCAGCAACATATTTTCGTTCTAGGGTAAGCATGATTTTATCATATCTGCTGCATAACCTTTTAACGCAACTATATTAAATCTGCAATTTGGCCTTCTCAGCACCATTTTACTATATCCATTTTGGCATTTAGGGAAGAAACGGACATTTCACGCAATTTCTCAGTATTGAATATTCTCTTGTTGTTTCAACCATTCTATCACTCTTTTGAATGTCGCCGGATGAAGCTTAATGATTAAGAGAGTTTTTCATCACGCCGCGGTCTCGAGTTCGATTCCCGACGTTGACCAAAAATTAACATGCAACCGGATGACATATAAAAACGCGATTGTGTGTAGAAAGATTCGTTAGGTTGACCACCTACAATGTGCACCAATCGTTAAAAAATGGTTCATAAGGTCTCAGTTGAAACGCGGTAAGGGCCGTTTACGGCCTCTAAGCCATAGATTGTTTATCACTTTGTTGTGGTCATTATTTTGTTGATCATCAGTTTTCCTTGTCTTCCGGTTACCATTTATATTTTTACATTTTCTAAACCACTCATCATTGTTGCATCACTCCCATTAACTGTTCCATGCCGAAATTTCTTGACGTTACGGTATTTTCATTTAAAAACGGTCGCCCCGGCATTTTTTGTGCAGGATCAAACTAACTTACAAAGCTCTTGTAGTCTTCCTTGTAGTTCACTTTTCCTACTCACTGTAGATAATTCCCTTATACGCTCATTTAGAAGCTACGGCACTTAACACTTTCAAATCTTGTAGTTTTATGTCCTTTTTGTTATAATGTATATTGCGCATGTTTATTGCGATCATGTTGCTTTTCAACTGCATTTAGTTATTCTACTGACTACGAGAGGTCACCTTAACAATATATTCGGAAATTTTCACTTTAATTTTGTAAAATTGACTAAGCCATCTCATGGATTATTCTTGTGATTTAACAGTTGAACTACTTACTATCGGTGTCCCTCAAATCAGTTTGCTTACAATAAACTCATTTTTGATAAGTCTGATGGGAACTACATCAACTGGTCTTATTATACTGGTAGTCTTGGTATGGGTGTTTTATTTTGGGCCACGTATTAATGTGGGAATCCAAGACAATCAGTCGATGCATCTTGATGCATCTTGGAGGTATATTACATCAAGCTTTAATAATTTAGATAGAATCAAATTGTACATTAGTCGATCGATCGTTATGTGAGATAAGTAGGACACAATTTATGGTATAAACAGTTCATTGCACTGTGTTGTTGATTATACAAAATCACTGTAATCAACATTTTTCTTACGAAAAACACCCATAACGTCTTTAATTAGGATAATACATCCTTAAAATGTGTTTTGTACATTTATATCCATCCAATTCAATCAATCAAATTATTTAACCACCCAAAATCCATTCTGTACCCATATATATATACGCACAAGGATAATAAAAAAGCATAAAAGCTAAAAGCACACATTTACATTGATATACACGCATAAAAATAATTTACTATCCTACAACAACAAAAAATAACGAAAAATACTTGGTTAAACTAATTTAAGTTAATTTTATTAACGTCATAAAATAACTCAATTTCTGATTAGTTCAAAATAAAATATAATTTTCGTTCCTATATAGCTAGCTACTAGCTCCTATATACGCATACGAGAAAAAATGGAGCCATAAAAAATCAAAAAGTCAATAAACTGAATCCCATAAATACGCAGAGACGAACGACAGCAGCAGCAGCAAAAAAAAATATTTGACTCAAACACCTTCTTTCTAAAATGTATACCCCTAAACAATTGAATTAGATCCGTACGATTAATAAAATGAAGGAAACGAAGCAAGGCAATACACGAACTGGGTATCTAGAGTACACAGTGCTGTATATAGGTGACAAGAATGCTGCTTCGCTCCTTATTATTATTATTATATTTCATTTTTCATCGTGTTATCCTTTCTATTATTATATTTTTCCCTTTTTTTTGTGTGTGTCGTTCGTTGGTGTATACACACAGTTATACATATATTTATTTTCCGGAGTTTGAGACGACGGGAAAGAAAATTTATGTCAAAAAAGACGGACGTCAAATTTGTCTTTTTATTTTTCCTACGAAAAAAAAATTTTTTTTTCTGATTACAAAGTAACAAAAAAAAAAGATTTACCTGCAGCAAAATGATAAGAAAATTTAGTGTCTCTGGAAAAATCTTCACTTTTTTTTTTTTGCTTAATATTTTATTTCATATTTTTTTTTTTTTTTTTGGAAAAGAATACACACGATATGTTGTTGTATATTATACATGTATATCCATTTCTTCCAGTGTGGAAAATTTATTTGCTTTAATATTAATTTGACTTGGATTCACCATGCGGAGTGTGCGATATGGGGGAGGGGGGAGTCGAACAGAACAGACAGAAAAAAAATGCGAGGCAGAAAATTAAATATTTTTTTCGAAATCGATTCTAATTTATCAATTTAATGAGGCGAAAATTGTTTCGAAATAAGATTTGGATCGAGCTTTTAGGTATATACATGTAAGTGTACATATGTCGGTATAGATATGGAAATGATTATGTTCCACACCTTTTTTTTATCTCTTAGCACGTTATAAAATTTATAAAAAAAATTCCATCGAGATTGGTATTTTCATGGGACATGTGTTTTGTTTCGTACACATACATATTGTACGACTATATCTGGAACGAAGCATTATGTTTCTTTTATTACATTTGCATATTTTATGAGTCGAATATGTATTATGTAATAATTCGTAGACAGGTGAATTATTATACTTTACCACAGTCGTATATAGTTTTTTCCGAGATAAGCTTCATATATTCTCATCCTACAGGAAAAACAATTCTTTATCATCAACAAAGCTGATGTACATTTTCTATTTGGGTGTGTGTGCGGTTTTCTTTCGACTTTGTGTACGTATATGTATGGATGTGTATATATACTCATCGCACATCTTTATAATCATAAATATATTTGAATTTTTTACAATTCACAAAAACAACAACAACAAAAGAGAAAATAAAAAGAAAATTCCTCATTTTACGCTTCATCAAACTAAGAATTTATACAAAGTCGGAATAAATAAAAAATAAATTAATTGAAAGGAATTTTTAGAAATTAATTAGAAATACAACAAAAAGGTGAACTTTAAATGAATATACAAAAAGAAAAACAGGAAAATTGTATAATTGATTATTTAATTTTTTTTCTATTTACAACAAAAAAATGTATTTTGTTTTCGTCTGATGGAAAAATACTGTGTTTTCTCGAATGTATTGTTTTTGGTATATTTCCACAGTCGGTACTTGTTTTCCCTCTATATATAATACATATACTCATATAGTACAGCTAGTATATAATTTCCATATCCGAGGTAATTGTTAAAATAAGCATTTAAAATATAAAAAAAAAAATTAATACAAAGAATTTTTCTCGTTGCTTTCAATTAGAACTACACAAAAAAAAAATTTACGAATTTTCAACAATTTGAAACGAGAAAATGAAAATACACAAAAAAAATAATTCCAAGTTTTTTTTTTTTTTGGTAGATGGTAATTTTAATCATTTTGAAGCAATAAAGTGAATTTAAATTTAATTTCATTTATTTTTTATTCTGTTCATGGTCTTTAGTGTTGTAGGCGAGAAAGAAAAGTGTCTTAATTGTTAATTAGCATTTTGTCTGATTTTGTGTTTTTGTTGTTCAAAATATAAAATTACTCGAGATAACAGAACAAAAAAAACACTGTAAAAGAGTTAAAATATATAATAATTGTTAAAACTATATAATTATATAAAATAGAGCAGTCAACAATGTTTGGCAACATCGTTGACTAGAGGGTTGGAGTTCTTGGTCCGAATGATAAATACTAATTCCAAGAACGGTGATAATATGTGATCTCCTGCTAATCAATTTTACCCTGATTTGCAAACATCTATAATTAATATTTAATTATAATTAAAATATAAAAACTAATAATTGTTATTAATTTAAAACAAATCTACATAACAGTGAGAATCCCATACTTAATAAATTATTAACTGACTTAAGAAGTTAGGATTTCCAATGAAAATGAATATCTCGAGAACTAATATGTTTCTCACCAACGTGTGTGTATGGTTCTGAATGGTTTTGGTTAGGACTGTATAATTTCTAAACCATTTGAAATGTTAATTATTTTTATGGGATCAATTCAAGTTTTAGTTAACTTTTGAAAACTTTTGATTTTGATGGGGATAATCAGAATTCTTCGATTAGAAATGAAAACAATTTTTCATTTTATTATTTTTCCTCACTTATAATTAAGTTCATAAAACATAGGTTCTATGAAGCTGATGTCCACAATCATAACATTCTTCAGTTATAGAAATTTCAATCAGAGAGTCGAAACAAACCAAACATTCGTCTAACATATCTTTAGATCCCTCTAAAATATTTGCTGTAAATATTTTCGATAGTTTTGAAGTTCCATTAAATATTCACCATCACTATTACCATGAATTAATAATGTATGTGAAGTTAGCCCAGAATTCATCCCAGAAAAAAGCGATGGCAAGACTTATCTCAACTATCATGACACTTTTTACTCTCAGACCCGAAAAAATCAGCTATCATGATAGTTTTCATATACTCAGCCCAGAAAAATTAACTCTCATGATAGCTTAGATTCGCTCAGCCCAAAAAATGACTGTCATGATAAGTGAACAACTTTGATTAATTGCTATAGTGACTATAAACATATAAAACTAGTTTTGTGTATACGAGTAAACCGAAACCGAAGTCGATTACTTCCCTCTTGGCAAGCGGCTTCAGATCTCCGTATTGATCACCATAGTAGATAATCTGGAGTCCCCCTTGGCATCCTCTTGCCTCACGATCTTCCAGTTTCCTGTCAGAAGATTGAGATTGCTAATTCTTAGAATCTCTAAGAGTTTTTAAGGGCTTGTTTTTTGGTTGGTAACCGGACGCGTGCTGTTGGCCTGCTAGGAATTTCAAACCTGCTTACAGCCGCCAGTTTCGCGCCTTGCCAGTTGCCACACCTCTTCTACTTCCGCTATAGCCTTTTTATAAAGCTCCACTGATCTGGCATCAGAGCACGCAAGTTTAACGCGTCTTTGATGCTAGCCCACAACTCTGCAGGATGGAGAGCGCCTGGATTTTCTCTTAGGATTTTTAGGAAACCGGTGTTTAATGCATTGAACACCAAACTCCATTTTCCCTTGGTGATGCTCCCATTTTCATGACTCCTGTCGATGACGGTCAGCACCAACACACACTCCTTCACAATGTCACTGAAGGATTTTGGTTTAGCTTTGTTAAGAGGCAAAACCTTTTCAACAGTTTCCTTTTCCACTTGCAGTTTGCCCCGTTTTGTGTCAACGGGCTCTAGCTCATCCTGGGACCACTGTCTTTTCCACACATGATCCTTCTCTGAGTTGGCGCTGCCGACCGTTTTCTTGGTCCATGCCACGGATTCCTTTTGCTCAGCCATAAGCTGCCCCTCAGAGGTTGCAGCACACCTGTCCAAAATCCTAAACACCGATTGAGCTCTCTCTTTTTGTTTCCGGCCTGTGCAGAGATCCACCTGCGCAGAGATCCGTTTACGCAGCAGACACCTTGAGGTCGCCAGTATCCAAAGGCTCCGTTTGCGACTGGGCTTTGTTAAATGGGCCTTCAGCCTGGTAGTTTGTTGGCACGGGTCGCGTAACTCCTTAAACCGGCTCATCTGACGTCATTTAATTTCACTCGTCGCACACCTACGTCACCCATCCGTTCTAACAAACAAGGACCTGCAGGTGACGACAATTATGAAGCAAATATTAATAAATATATATATATATATATATATATATATATATATATATATATATATATATATATATATATATATATATATATATATTTATATATTTATATATATATATATATATAAATATATATATATATATATATATATATATATATATATATATATATATATATATATATATATATTTATAAATATATATATATATATATATATATATATATATATATATATATATATATATATATATATATATATATATATATATATATATATATATATATATATATATATATATATATTTATATTTATATTTATATATATATATATATATATATATATATATATATATATATATATAGATATATATATATATATATATATATATATATATATATATATATATATATATATATATATATATATATACAATCAATAATCAGTTGGTCCGTCCAACGAATGGTATCTATGTTTGAGAGACTATATCGCTAGAACCCATTATAGAAAAATTCTGGAAAAATCACATATACTTGCTCAAACCTTTCTTAACTCAAATCAATAATCAGTTGGTCCACCCAACGAATGGTTTCTATGTTTGAGGGACTACAGTAAACTTTTTATAATCAAATGATTATTTGTTTATCGTTTAAGTAATCTTTCTAGTCTGAGTATATGAAAGCTTTCATGCTAGTTAATTTTTCTGGGCTGGTTATATAAAAACTATCTGTATAGTAAATTTTCATTTGTTTGGACATTTATATATAATTGTATATGTTGTAAAGAAAATTTGGTTTAGTTTTTTTATATATATTATTTTGTTGTGCTTATGATCAAGTAATATAAATAATGCTAAAAGTGTCGCGACAGACATTTTTCGGGCCTGAGAGTAATGTGAGATAGATGATAAATAATGTTAAGATTTAATTTTTAACGAACTCTATGTTCTATTTTATAGATATATTTTTATAAACGATTGGTTATTGTTATTGTTCAGTTACATTTTTTTATTTTGTTTTTTTATCTAAAATTTTTAAAAATATGTATAATCGAATTATAATGTCGTAATAGTATTTTTTTACTAACTGTATTACCACTTGCAATTTCTTTTATTTTTGGGGATGAAATTCTGGGCTCACTTCACAAAGGTGAATTAATAGCCATTATATGCAAAAAAATCTATTGCTTAGATTACCAAAGGTCCACAATTATAACTGTCCCGTTGTGTGGGTAACATATAAGCGGTTTCCATTTTAAAATTTTTAGTTGGCTCGTCCCAAGTTTTGAGTAATTCATTCAGAATCATATGAGCTTTTTTGTTCATAAAATGCATATTTTTATATTGAATTAGGACGTAAAAATAATTTTCTGTTGGAATGGTTTGGAATGTTAAGAGAACTTTCAAAAAGTCATAACTGCTTGCAAGTCGTTTTTCAGCATATTCAAGATTGATTGAATTTTTTTATGAACATTTAAACCAAGATTTATATTTTTCAGAAACTATTTTAATGGTTAATTTCTTGATATTTTTGTTGATTATGATAATTTTAGTTCTAACTTCAAGTGTATATACAGGCGTGTGAAGGTTGACCTAAAGTTGTCCCTTAATAAGTTCCACTCTAGCTAAGTCTAACTTCATATGCATAAATGTTGCAGGTATCATAAATGTTGCAGGAAAATTTTGAAAAATATCAAAAATATCAAAAACTAAAGAAACTGAAAAATATTGCTAAACAATTATGAACTAAAAAGACTAAATGTATGAACTTTGTAAAACAATTGTCAAATGGCCCATCCCAGATGTTGACAGTCATATCTGTGCCATGTTGCACCAAATTATAATGAACAAAACTGTTCAACAAAAATCTTAATGTATAATTATGTCAGTATAGGTTTTCTAGACAGCATTTGAACATTTCTCTTAGGAAACAACACTAAGCTCGAAATTCTAAAATCGAAACTATTATTCATATTCATCTATAACCTATACTAAGTCCTTAGGTTAAAAGGCGATCAAATACCGCCCTAGTTCTAACCATAAACGATGCCAGGGCCAGCTAACAATTGGATGGAACTACATATATTGGCCATCAAATATTGGCCTACCTAATAAATGTGTAACATTTTTAGTATTTTAACCAGATTATCTTAAACATCTCTAGAAATTTAGATTTTTTAGACGGCTTATTGTATAAACTTTGCAAAGTTCACTGGTCTAGCCATATTGATAATTCCTCTTACGAAATCACAGAAATCGTTATATCAAAATCGAAACTCTAAGTCATATAACCTACACCATGCCCTTATGGTCTTTTCAAAATGTTCTATTGGCTTTTGTAAAATTTTCAGTTTTAGTTCATATTGACCATTCACTGGAACCATTGAACCTTTCACCAAAATCGAAACTATAAGTCATATCGGTTTATAAGCCTCACTATGCCCTCAGTATTGAACAATTACCAGTATTAACAGTTAAGTTAACGGTTGGCCAGGAAAACACTAAAACCGAAATTCCAAAATTGATCTATAATGTCCTTCTGATCCTTTCTTAAGGCTATAATTGTTTTATAAAGTTCATACAATAAGCCGTCTAGAAAACCTACTCACTAATTACTTTTTGATTTTATACAACGGTTTTGTTCGTTATAATTTGATGCAATATGCAACAGATATGACGTCAGTTTCCTATACAGTCGATACACTTAATTGGCCGTTTGGCAATTATTTTCTTGAAATTTGCATGTGGATAGTAGATTTGAAAACGAATTGATCTCAGTAATACTGCCTATATTTTTTTTCTGAAGCATATGTGCTAAGGTTTTCTGTACATAAAATTACTGATATGGATTCAATATATCGCAACTAAAAAAGAGAGGTTCCACATAATATGCTTTAATTCATATGCGTGCAACCAGGTAACGAACGCTAGTTGAGTCACTATAAGTTGTAATTACGATCGAAAATCGAGTTCCACTTTTTATTAAAAAAATTTTGGGTTTCTAAACTGCGTTCCTTTTCTCATGAGGAACGCTTTTATTGAATGAATTTTTGCTAATGTTGGAGCAATATAGCCTTGAGTTATAATTGCGATTTGTTTTGTGACTGGCTACACAGGTATTTGCCTCATCGCCAGACCGAATATTTATGTATTTTTTGAAAGTTTAAATTTTGAAGAAGAAAAAAATGTATCCACCGATCCTAATCCTAAGTCGAAACTCCGTGGAACTGCAGTGATTGGTGAAATAAATTGTAGAGGAAGCACATTGGGATCGAGAACATCTGTAATGGCTCTATATAACATATATAGGTATAAAAACAGAGACCGGGTTTTAACTAAACTCTATAACATTTTAAGATTTAATCCTCTTGATTTTCCAAATCAAGATTCTTGTGGAGGTCTCTACAAAAGAGAACCAGGAGAAAGATTACTTTCCTTTTCTTCAATTTTAAAATCATCGTCCATAACCAATCGTCAAACCTATTATCTATTTACAATAATAGACGTTGCATTGAAAGAGGCCCCACATTCCTCAGGATTTCTACGAATTCGTTCTCCTACAGTTATAATATTTTTGTATGACCACATTTCTGTCCAACCGTGTTGTTTAATTCTACATTACTCTCTTAATGTGTTTACTCTCATTACTATCTTAATGTAATCGGTAAACTATTGTCCACAAACGTAATACAAGACAACTCTACTTGCAATGTATCATATTTTGATGCAATATAAAACCTTTAATCCTAATTCCTAACCTTTAATCCTAATTCAATTACACTGTAAAACTGTGACTTTAGGAGGAAAAAGGAGAGTTCCTTTTGAAAGTTAATGTTGTAAGATTTTCGGTCCATCCAGGCTGATGGAATTTCATTCTAAAGATCGCAACTGTACCTAACTTTAATTTCCCATAAAAAGCTCAATCAAGGCTTTAATCAAGGTAAGTGACATTTACCCATAAAATTCTTTGCAGGGGCGTTCAAAACGCTGAACATACTCATTGGTGGTGACAACTTACATCACTGAAAGCTAGACCTCGTTATGCAGATAAAGATAAACAGAGCTTTGATTACTTATCAAATGGACCTACCTACTGGTCTGCACATATAAAAAGTAAATTCCTTCAAATAGCCAGAAGCACCCTAACTTCTTACATCCTATTAAGGAGACTTGTAGATGGTTTGTAGATATCATCAGAAAATCTTTACATCTGTCATCAATATATTTATTATTAATATAAATTAAGAAATTGCGAACCAACTAGCTTTGAGATCATACTCTTGGTTGATGAGTTGGTAATTTTAAACCTACCGCCGCAGATATTAAAGTTCAGTAATTTGGCGATCTAATCCTGCCTTTGCATTCTGTATCATGCAGTAGTAGAATCATTTCGTTTCAACTGCGGATAACATCATGGATGTTCTAATCTTAAACATACCTTTTAGGGCGGAAATTAGGGCGTTGAGTCGATATAGTAGTTTTAAAGGCATCTTGGTTAACATGAGTAACCACCTGAGTTATCTTGCCTACTCTTTCCGTTTTTTGACGTTGTGCTTCTATTATAAATGGTTAAACTTGTTGTTTGGTTTAAGTGCGGCATTTATTTAACTGGGGTTGTATTAGTTTTCGTTAAGTATAACCAGTCTGGAACTAACAGTCAAATATTTATTGAATTCGATTTATATTTGAAACTACCACAACTTTAAGAGTAGAGAGTCGAATCTGGTGAAAAATAAAAACGTTCAGGAAATGAAATTAGTATTGTATGTTTGATCTTTGCACTCAAGTTGAATTAATTGCTGTCAGTTGATTTAATTCATTTTTATTTATTTATTGGCCAATACAGTAATTTTTTTATTTATTTACACTTCAATTTGAGCTTAAAGATCTTTGATATAATTTTACACACGTTGTTATTTACCGAATGCTCCGGAACCCCGACTTACAATTTTTATAATAATGCAGATGTCGTTAGACTCCTTTCCGTCAATGCAATGATTCTGTTTAATATTTTTTATAGATACGTCTTCTCTATAAAAGGTTAAAATTTCAGTTTTAAGTGAAGATAAAGGTAAAAGCTTCTATTTGGATAAAACTACCAGTATAAAAGTTATCAACATTAAATTGGTCAAATTCATACATCATTAAAATGTTCCTGCAAACGTACCAGCCACTATATATACAACCAATTGCAGTAATATATAAAAAATATAAACGATATCACATTACAATTTTTTTAATGTTTAAATATATATGTTATGGCCGCCACTTAAAAAAATCCCATATAATACTGTTTATTGCCTACCAAGAAGCAACAAAAAAAAACAATCTGACAATAAAACCAGCGGATACCTAATCAAGAAAATTCTTTTATTTAAAAAAAAAACCGAAAATTCTTCAAAATAAATTTCATGATTTCAAAATACTTTCAAAAGCTTTGGCACACGAGAAAAAAAAAAGCGAATTTTCCTTTCATTTCACGTTTTATGGAGGTAATTTATAGGACTTAACCATCCGGTGATTTCTTTTTATTTATTTATTTATTATATCGAATTTTTTTTTTATTTTCGTTTTTATCGAAAAAGTTCAGTTTATATGAATTATTTTCAAGAGTCTTGTGTTTAGTAATTGGTTACCTTTTATATACATATATATAGACTTTCTTCGATTTTGCTAAAATATAAATAAAAACTTTTTTTTTTCTTGTGCTTTTTATTACAATTTATGTTATGTTTACCATGAAAAATTCAATTAATTAGGAAATTTTTCACTATATATATACATATAAAACCTGAGTGTACAGACAAACATATATCTATATATACATGTTAGAACACATAAACATAAGAACCAACTCAAGATGTCGGTATACATTTGGAATACCGAAAATTATAAGTTTTTTGTATTAATTTAAGTCACGCAATTAAAAAACGTAATATCGATATATTTATTTGAAAGGGGTTCGCTCTCGCTTCTCGAGCACACACATACCTACGTATATGTTTATGTAATAAGACGAATAAGTTTCCCTTTCACTAATTTGATGATGTGCGTTTATTTGTTTTTAAACGGAAAAGTCTTTGTATTCATGAATAAAATACATAAAATATTTATCTAATTATGTATAATACATAATTTTTAATTAAAAATGATAACTACATATCGTATACACACATATGTATGTACACACATTAAATTGACATATTTTATATGATGTTTGTTCTATTCTACTCGTTTGTATACACGCTTTGGTAATTGCATAATTTAGTATAGAGAATTTTAAATTGTTAGTAATGTACGAGTACATACATGTTGTTACATTTATTACTCTACACAATAGAATTTATTGATTTTGGATTTAATATATTTATATCGGACAATATTTTACGACATCTATTCGCTTTACGATGCGTACACGTAGAATAGAATTTTTTTTGGGGGAGAAAGCATAATACTGTCGAAATAATCGGTTGACACGTGATATCGAATGTTTAAGGTAACTTTCATTTCATTTTTTATACTCGTATATAAGCTCGATTTAATTGATAGATAGTTCATAAAATATTAATGTAAGTTTAACTCTTATCGAGTTTTTTTACTTTCTAATAAAAAAGGAAGTTTGATGTGAAAATAGATAAAATTAGAATCTAATTGGAAACTCGAGAATTCTTTTTTATATTTATTTATTTAATTGTGATATATATATATATATATATATATATATATATATATATATATATATATATATATATATATATATGTATATATATATTTATATATATATATATATATATATATATATATATATATATATATATATATATATATATATATATGTATATATATATATATATATATATATATATATATATATATATATATATATTTATATAAATATATATTTATATATATATATATATATATATATATATATATATATATAATTATATATATATATATATGAATTCGTTTCACTAATTTTAAACTAACCCTATGAAGACCAAACGATTCTGATTTTACTTTCCAAACAGCAGACCCTGTAACTCCTCAAAGGAAATATTTGA
Organism: Tipula lateralis; assembly: GCA_963932295.1. Classification (NCBI taxonomy): domain Eukaryota; kingdom Metazoa; phylum Arthropoda; class Insecta; order Diptera; family Tipulidae; genus Tipula; species Tipula lateralis. The sequence goes on along the minus strand of OZ010738.1, from coordinate 24,671,903 downwards.
AAATGAAAAAGAGTTAGAACACTCTTCAGATTTAAGATCAACAACAGGACTAACCAAAGTTGGATTCGAGCTAATAAAATAAGAATTCATATCCCCAGCTTTGAAATCTATAATACCATTATTTCTACACCTGCCTAGACCTAGATTTCGAACATTACGCCAAAAAACCTTAGGAGGAAGAGATGGATCTAATTTATCCTGGAAAAAAGTACTTTTGGCTGCCCTAATTAATCTAACTACCCTATTACGAGCTTGTTTGTAGACTAAAAATGTCTTACTATCTCCTAATCTTTTCCAAAAGCGAAATATATCTACCCTAAATTTTATTGCATCCATAATTTCTCCAGACATCCATGGAGGAGATTTAGGTTTAATTACCACTGATCTAAAAGAAACGCAACTATCGAAAACTGAATTAATAAATGCATTGAAAAACTGGATTTGACTAGTAGAGGAATCAAGAGAAAAAATATTATCCCAAGAAATAGAGCTACAAACTAGTGCTAAATGAGAATCACCTATATTAGAAAAATCCCTAAAACTAAACCTTTTAGGCTCCGAGCGAGAGTAGCAATTAGTAGAGAATACTAATAGCTCATGATGAGATCCTAAACCGAGAGATAATTGATTGAAAAAAGAAAAAAAGTTATCGGTGAACGATAAAACATGGTCAATAAGAGAAGAAGCGATACCGTTAGTGGTTGGACAAAAATAAGTTGGCTCACCAGTATTATGTACTGATACATTAAGACTGTGCAAAATATTCAAATACATTCGAGAGAACATACTATCCTGTAGGAAATCAAAATTGAAGTCACCTGAGATGAATATTTCATCCTACTGGCAGGTGGGATAGCTTAATAAAAGTTCAATATCTAGTAGGGATTTGAACACGGGGAATCGACATGTTTAATAACATGGCGTGAAACAAAAATGACAATACTTACAATTTATAATGCATAGTTTTGATTTCGGGCCAAAAACCTGAAATGAAATAAGTAACAATGAAAAAAAGGAAGCAATCCAATGACATAAAGGAACAACACTTACCTGAACGTTTAAATGGTTCTCCAAACATCCAAATCAAAAGTTATATATTTTTTTTTTTTAAAATTCAGAAGAAGTCATTAATTTTTTGTCTTCTTATAACCGTTAGAAAGAGAAATATTAAAATTGTTATAAAACTAATCTAATAAAGATTTCCTCCTTAAAGTCATAAAAGAGCATAACTTAAAAAAAATTTAGCATATAGCATAAATCATATTACTTAGCAAATAAACTAATTGGCCTGATAAAGTAAATACAAGATTTGTTAAAACGATTCAAGAAGTCGACCTGAAAAAGCAACAAAAACAACTTATGCCCTTTTGAAAAAAGACCACAGAATATATACATATATATATATATATATATATATATATATATATATATATATATATATATATATATATATATATATATATATATATATATATATATATATATATATATATATATATATATATATATATATATATATATATATACATATCTATACAGAGAGTATAAACTCCCTTAAAGTTAAGCCGAAGTTGAGAAATGCTAAATATTGCAAATATCGGGTGTAAATTTTTAATAAAAAATAAATTAAATGTTCACTTCATTATACATAGCTTTGTGACGAAGTAAGTTTCCGAAATCCATTCGTTATTTTATGACAAGATGGAGGAATTACTATTAGTTGCAATAAATGCAATATTGGATTTAAGTTTTTATTTTCTCGTTGAGTATTCTAATAGGAACTAATGGAATGTTATCATCAGAGTCATACTCTTCAAATGTTGGTATTATGGTACTTCAACCATTTAGCAATTGTGCCTGAATCCATACTTTTCCTTTAATTAGTGGTCTTCAAAGCTGCTTCAAAACCATTGTGATAAGAATTTACAAAATGGTTCAAAAAATTTTTTTATAAAACAATGTGGTTATATTTATAACATTTTGGGCTATTGGGTGGACAGCACATTACATTAATTACAAAACCGGGCTACCAAAAAATAGCAGAAATTGCGGTTATCGAGATTAATTTTTAACCATTGGAGTTCAAAAATTTTTTAGTGTAGTATTTAATATTTGCTATCATGCAACTATCGAGTGTTTGCAGATATCGAGTGTTGCAATAAGCGAGTATATATATATATATATATATATATATATATATATATATATATATATATATATATATATATATATATATATATATATATATATATATATATATATACCATTTCTGTGATTGTGTCCACAATCTAGCTCTATTAGTTTAAATCACGATCCAGCTAATTATACTGTAGCTTAAAGGCGACCTCCATTTGAGAAATTTCAGCACCAAAGGTATAGGGTCACCATGCAGAAGGTGGCCAATTCAGTGCATCCACTGACCTCATTATTTTAAATCACTTAATTTGGGTTATCCACTTCGCGTTTTTTATTAGTTTTCACATGCATAAAATAACTTCACCTTTAAATATTAGTAGTCATCTCTTGTTCTTATAACCGCAAATAACCAACATCCATACATGACTACTGGTCCTATATGAACTATTCTATGCAATTTCAGCTTACTCGGATTGGCCATACGTTTTGATTTAAAAAGATAACCTCGAAGAAATAAGGTTCAATTCTCGGTGGGAATGTCAATCAATACGACTATCTCACATGACTATCAAAAGTTGTGGCGACGAGATCTAAGATACTTTTGTGTTTTGGTTTGGGACAATTGATCGAAGAGTATCTGTTTCACTTTTGTTTAGATATATAGGTATTGGTTTGACTTGCTTTGAATTGGTATTGACTTCTTCTACCGCGGATAGTTCTTGATTTCTCAACCCTGGACAATAAACTTAAATCATAACGTTAACGGATTTTTTCCCCCTGTTACTCAGACTCAATTTGCCCATTGTGACATCCCTTCCCAGACTATACTCTTAGTCCGAAATCTGTTGGTTCTTCCAATGATGTCCAAAATATCTGGTATCGTCAGTTGGTCTATTATAGTCCATGTGTGATTTCCGGCAATAGTTACTCAATATCCCGAAGATGCGCTGCGTCACCAAAGATACCTCTCCCAATATTTTACAATTCCTAGAAGGGCTAGGAACAATTCCTAGAAGGGCCATGTTTCTTACAATACCCAGACAAACAAGTCTTTCGCGGTTTATAGGTCTCTTTCCAACTCCATTCATTGTTCTATGCCAATTTATAAGTGCGGCAAACGAGATTTTTGGTCTGAACACGCATCTGGGTTTCAGGCCCCATGTTTAACCAAATGTCTGTTTGCATTTCCGGTAAATATTGCATACTTTATTGCATTTTTCTTCTATATACATATTTTTGTCAAGTAATCTTCTGCTCTAACCGGCGATCGCAAAGCAAACCATTCTTTCTCCATTTAAGGTTAACGTTTCATGTCAGATATGCAGACTTATGTTGCAGCTTAAGTTGATTTGATTCCTGCCCGTTCTATCCATTTATATCAGAAATCCAAGTATAGTAAAATTAATCTTTATCTAATGTTTGCTAAAAACAGACAAGTTGACTATACCATTTCATACCGAGCTTATACATTCAATTCGATTATCGACTAAGAAGTCCTAATCAATCGTTTTCACCTGTGATACAAAGTGACATACAACTCCAAAATTTCTTCACCGTATATCAAATGTTTGCGACTCATAATCGGGGTTAGGAGGTCGATTTCTTCTTAATAATCATTGATATACGTCTTAATATTGACAAACGCGTCAAAACTTTTAGATATCTGCATGTTTCATGTATCGATCCTTAACCTTGTTTCTGGGTAAATAGAGTTTTTTGAGGCTTCTTATAACAAATTATGAGCAAAATTTTGATCTATAAGTCTAACGGAAGGGCAACTATTTTTAGTTTGCAAAGATAACCTTTGTACGCGATGTGCATATATTGCTTTCGCACTGAGATTGAGTCGTCTGCTTAACACACTCATTATGGATTAACATAAGAGCAATACTTGCAAATTGCTGAAATTTTTTATCAAAATTTTTAGTTGAATGAGTTCGTAAAAAAGCAGAATTATCACATTTGGAGTGAGAATAATTCACAAGCTGTGGTCGATAAACCATTCCATCCACAGAAAATTACCGTTGGTGCGCTATATGGGTTGGCGGAGCCATTGGTCCATATGTCTTCAAAAACGATAATGGTCAGAAATTTACTGTCAATGATGAGCGGTTTCATGATTAGAAATTTTATCGTACCTCCATTAGCTGACATTAATATTGTAAATTAATTTAGCAATTCCTTTAGATTCTATATGTATATATTTTGTCAGTGAGATGACAGTCTTCCTAAAATCAGGTTATTCAGATTTGTGATTGGTTTCCTCTATACTCCATTCAATACTTTTCAAACCGAGTTCACTTCTTTAATATCTTTGTTTATTACACCCTCATAGAAAAATGGCATTCTAATGATTAGAACCATCAACACGTATTTGGTTGAAGACAAAATCCAGTTTGGAAACTCGAGTCCAATTTGGCGTTTTTGGGTAGATGACTTTTACCTAAGGAAATAGTGAATTTGCCGCTTTCAGATCGAAGCTGATCGCAAATCATTTCATTCATTCTACATTTACGGTGCAGTGGTTGAAATACGAATATGTTATAAAATATTTCTATTCGATTCAAACCAGATCTACCAGCAATGTGCACAAATACGTATTAATGGTTCGCATGTAAGATCTCAGTTGAGAATCGGTTAGGAACGTTTACGGCCATATATTTTTTAAATATCTTGATATCTAGCAGATCTTTATGGTCTCATTTACCATGCTTTTGAGAGATACTACTTCTATTTCAAATGTTTAGATATTTGTGAATTTGAAAGCTTTTATAATATAATAAGCTTTATAAGCTTTGATTCTTTGGTCGTTACTTTCATCTTTACTGCCGAGAAATGGATTGTTAGGATGATGGATATGCAGAAATTCTGATGGATACGTTCTGATCGCTGTTGCTTGAAGCATCAGTTGTTTCGGGTGACGAGCATATTTGGTGGTGTTGCATATCTTGTAATCTTGAGAAGGCTTAATAACGCCTGCCTTTGATCCAGGAAATGCAACTCTTTTGAATTAATGTCATCATTTAGAAAGTTGTTTAACCTTTCTCATATTGATGAGAAATTAGCCCCACAGTATAGTTTAATTTTATTTTGAAGTCATCTCGTTTGATAAACTCAAGTTAAGATTCTCAAATGTGTCGGAAATATAGTCATCGGTTCGGCCAGAAAAAAACCAAAATTGAGACTATTTGGGATTGAATTCAACTGCTCTATCACATCGCAGAATTGTAAAATTAGGGCACGCTTATACGACGATCCTTCATAGCAAATATTTCTGCGAGGAAGTTTCGTAATAAAGAAAAAGACAAGTAAGAGGTCGAGAGCAAATATAAGATTAAGAGTTTATTAAAATTAGAAATAAAACTGTGGAGATAGGAAGGATGCTTGTGGGACACCAACATTTATACAATGTATAAAGGAAGTTGTACCATCCACCATTAGTTACGACACCAAGATTGTGAACTTAAATAATGCCAATGCATGACGCTCTCGGAAAAAAAAACATATTGACGATCAGATGGTGATTTTTCAAATACGGTTGCAGTACCCTAGTACTTTTGATAAGCCATAGCGGTTGAACGATAATTCAAAGTTTTTGTATTGCTGCCTTTTTGGCATGTAATGTAGGCTAGCTGAATTAGTAAAATTTAGCTGAACTAGCGCTAGAGGGAAATCTTTCAGAGGTAGTATAGATGGCAGTCTACTATATAAGTAGTTTGACTCGACTTTCTAGAAAAAAAAATCTAGAGATCCGATTGCTATTACGTCTCAAATCTGTTGCAACTCTTCTCTAACCATCATTTTGTGTTTTTTACTTTGGTTCGTAGTGCTAGGTTTCGTGCTGCCTTGCATTCATCTAAATTTCCGTTGTCGGGAGTCTTACATATTTCTGTAGGTGATGGGCTTTTTTACAGGCAGTTCCTGTTATGCAGTCGTTATTATGCCAAGGTTTGTTTGAGTTTTTTTAGCTTTACGAGACTGGAACAAACGAACTATTTCTATCATCTTGTGCATTTGTATAATGATTCATTCGGCGTTTCGGTTATATACATACCCTTTTGGTCGGAAATTCTGCTGTAAAAATATAGAAATCCTATATTTCTTTATGCATGTCAGTTTGAAAACAATATTCTTGTAGACTGATCCACGATCTATATTACTTGATTGAAATCACCTACCACAACGTTTTGTAGCATTAGATGATTTCTGAAGGATGTGCTCAATGGGATCTGACAGAGTATCAAATTCCTATAGTATCGCAAATTATAATTTATTCCAAAACGGTCACCAATAAGACATAAAAGTTGAATTATAATTCAATTTCGATTTTCACCAAAACTATTTTAAATTAAATTTATTTCATCTAATTGTAAATGCGAACCCATATGTAGTCTATCTATGTATATAGTGAGAGATATATAGGTGCTGCTATACACGTATTATATAGAGATTGAAATTGATGGTTGATATCAAACCACATAAAAAAATAAATCATTGAGTTATATAAATTTCTAGACCATAAATTTTCTAAAATTCTATAATAATTTTATCTCGGCAAAAAGCAGGAAAATCAGCATCCCTATGTACCATATATGATAATCAGAGAGCACCAAAAAATCGTATCAACCAATATTTTAATTGAAAAATCAAATTTTATGAAAAATCCAACAACAACTCAAATAAATTTTAATAATAAATTAACCATAAATTATAAACATCAATGCACATGTAGTATGTGCATAGCATACATACATATATATGTATGTATATAAAACATAAATCGAGAATTTCATAAAATATGTTACAGATAAGAATATTGATATGTAATATATATATATACACTCGTATGTAATGCGAAATGTAAATTATTGTGTTATGTATTTATTGATGGTACATTTTCCTGAATTTTAAGTATTTCTGCCGAAACGAAAAACATGAATACATTATCAACAGTTTTTTTTTGTATTCTGTGTGTTCGTGCCAGTTGTTGGGGTGTTGAATAGATTTTAATAGGAGACACAATATGGTTTTTATTAGGATATTAAAAACGATGGCATGTGAATATAATCAATGCGATTGAAAATGTATATAAATAAGATGTGTGTGTGTGTGTGTGTGTGTGTGTGTGTGTGTGTGTATGTAGATCTGTATGTGTACGTCAACATATAGCTATATATTGATTTATGTTCCTCAGTATGTACATATGTACCATATAGAACAGACATGTCTAAATTATTCTTATACTCTGATTTATCAAATAATCGCTACGTGGTTGTCGCGTTGACCAGGCCTGACAATATATGTATAGTATGGATATTATTTTGCTACTATATTTTTTGACTTAATTATGATTTATTTTTCAGCTTTGATGAATCTTATTTATCGTTTATATACAATGCATATAATGTACATGTCTACATATACATACATAGTACTGTGATTTAAATTATATTTCGTGAATATGTAAATTTATTTTCTGAATCGTAGATATTGAATGTGTTTATATCAAATTAGTCTCGGTTCATTAAATGCTGGAAATCTGCCAAAACTCTATGGTGGTTATTTCAGCGGAATCGTAAATTTATGCACATAATTAATTGCTGTTTAAATTAATTTATTCTGTTTAATCCATTCAGATGTGTTAGTTGTAGATTCTAATCCGCTGGAAATATAGCAACCTGTTTTTCCAGTCACTAATTAAATTAGGTTCTGATAAGCTCGCAATTGGGCGTGTAAATTACACGATGTAATACATTTTATATTATTAATAAAATGACGCCTTTATTAACGTTCAGACAGATGCAATCCTGAAAGGATTATCGTTTATGGAAGAAGAAACCTCCATAATCAAGTTGATCAGTCATATGCTGGGAAGCAGGACTGTAAACTCAGAGTTAGGAGTGTCAACTATAAGAAGGCGAGTGGTTAGGGGAACCCACAAGGAGGAGTCCTGTCTCCTCTTCTCTGGAAAATGGTGACTAATGGCCTACTTCTGGAGCTAGAGAGGGAGGGTATAGGAGTGGTCGCCTACCCTGATGACGTGGCGATCATGGTATCGGGTAAATTCTTACCGACTATTAAGGAGGTAATGCAGAACGCGTTTCTTATCATTACGAGATGGGCCAGTAAATGTGGATGTGAAGTTAATCCATCTAAGACAGAGCTGGTACTCTTCACGAAGAAATATAAAATTCCAGTAGTTGACCCACCTACTGTAAATGGCACTAAACTGGCCTTTACTGATAAAGAGATTTTTGGGTGTAATCTTAGACAGTAAACTAAGCTGGAAGCCGAACATCTTGGAGAGAATCAGCAAAGCTACGACGGCGATGTATTCGTGTAGGAATGCAATAGGGAGACGTTGGGGTCGCAGACCGGAGCTGGTACTCAGGCTCTACACGGCAGTAGTAAGACCCGTTCTTATGTATGGAGTGAGTGTTTGGTGGCCAGCACTGGATAGAGTAACCTATAGGAAGGAGTTAGAGAAGGTGCAAGGATGGCCTGTTTGCTGATAAGCGGGGAACTGAGAACAACACCTACTCAGGCCTTAGAGGTTATGTTACACCTTCTTCCAGTGGATATATATGGTAAACAGATGGTGGCTAACATAGCCACTAGACTAACGGCCGTATCTTAGTGGAAACACCTTTAGGCATAGGCCACTCAACAATAATTGGTTCGGTAAAGAACGAAAAGTTTAACCTTGACTATATTACGCCGATATTATGCTTTGAAAAAGGTTTTCAAACCTTTATCCCTTCAAGAGAATTCTGGGGGAATACGCTAGCACTGGAAACCGAAGCTATACAATTCTACACGGACGGCTCGAAGCTAGATGGTAAGGTCGGAGCTGGGTTGTTCTGTGGAGCACTAAATATAAGTACTTCCGTTCGTCTCCCTGACCACTGCAGCGTGTACCAGGCGGAGATAATAGCGATTGAGGAAGCCTTGAACTGGTTGAGGCATAACGTAATATCCAAGAGGGATATCAAGATTTATGGATATGGAAGCAGTGCTGTTGAAGTCTAGGGTGGCATTAGGTTACCACTCGTCTCTTAACGAGATGATTGAGCATTTAAATATTCAGATTATCTGGGTCCCTGGCCACTCTGACGTCAAGGGTAACTGCAGGGTAGACGAACTAGCTAGGCAAGGTACAACTCTTCAGCTGAAGCCTGAAAGGGCCAATGTGGGGAGGCCTACAGCGGAACTTAGACTGGCTCTGAGGAAAAGGGCAGAAGCTTCAGCACAGGAGAGGTGGTCTAACACCCTCACAGGTAAGAGAGCGAGACAAATGTGGCCAAGGTTGGATTTGAATCGCTCCAGGACCTTAAGCTCTCTGGAGAGGAGAGATCTAGGAAGAATAGTAGGAATATTAACTGGACACTGCCTTTTCGGGGAACATACGAGAAAGCTGGGTCTAGAAACAAATGACTTCTGTAGAAGCTGCATAGACGAGGAGGAGGAAGAGACGCTTGTTCACTTCCTTACTCTTGTCCTGCATTGGCACTAAGAAGACATTTACACTTGGGTAGGTATGTAATGCACAACCTTTCAGATCTTGCAGATAGTAAGGTGCGGGCCATTTTACGCTACATTAGAAGCTCAGGATGGTTACAATAGAGTGTTAGGGGTATTAGGAGACTAAAATCCTGTGGTATCACAACGGACCGGCAACGGTCTAAGTGTGCGATAGCAGCCACTCTTACCTAACCTAACCTAACCTTTATTTTATATGTAAAATCTAATCAATTTCTATACTGATCTTTAGAAGGATCATCCAGCTGATAAGTGACTATTAGAATCTCTTATACAATATATATTGTTTATAGACAGCTATGAAGTATGTGACGCGTATATGAAGCTATGAAGTATGTGACGCGTACACAGACCACGATTTTAATATACTATTCTGAGATTCTTACGATTTCAAAAGCAGTCCGGTTCCCTTTATTTATCCCAACTATGGGATTCCTTATTTTACCTTACTCCTAGCCAATCCACTATCTATCGTATTTATACATCTAATACAAAGCCTTGGTTTAAGCTTGCAAAGCGGCAATGGATATCCCAATATAAAAAAAGTATGCAACATCTAGCTTCGAAGGCAGCTTCTTGCATTGGATGGTTCACCAGATCTCATTACTATACGTTATTATTCGGTGCACAACAGGCATCTAGCACTCATATAGCAAGTTACATCTTAGACCTTATACTTTTAGTAGATTCATCCTCTTCTCTAGTTATAGTAGTACAATTTACCAACACACTGCTATCCCTAATGGCCTACAATCCGATTTTTCTGATCTTGTACATACGCTGTGGAAGCGAGAGATGCCCGAACCATTATCGTCCCACAAGCAGATAGAATCTTATCTAAAAACAGTTCTAAAACAATCTGGTCATGATCCTAATGCCATAGGCCTCTATCAGTCTTTAATTACTTTCTGTTATCAATGTCTACCCTACCAAATGCTGATTTATCCCTCTTGACCAGTGCTGTAGACTGAGTAATGACCTATAAAGTAGCACCAGAAACCAGTTTGTAGGCGTTATTCATTATCAAAAAAAAGATCAGCTGATCTATGGGTTAAGGTGATATATGATGTATATAGTGATTGAACACACCTTTGGTAGCAGTAAAGACTATAAATAATTAATCATGATTAGTATACATTACCCAGATTTATTAAATACATCAACCAGACCAATTTAAGTTTTTGTTCCTGCTTTCTTCAGCGCCTTACGTTTTGCAGCTGGGTCATTTCCACTCAGTAACAAATTGATCACCCTCTGTCTAGCACGAGTTGAGTTAAAGAACTCTTTCATTCCTGGAATCAATAAGGTGGTGAACTTTCTTATTGTATCTCACAACTTCAAAGCGTCCATCAGTTTATCTATGTCTGTTCGGCCGTTGGTAGGATACGTAAAACTTTGAAGGGTAAAAGAAGAGGAAATAATCTTTTTAAGAGAAGCAACAAGATTTAAGACACTAAAGTAAATATGCAGTTATCAGAAAGTGTATATGTAAAGCCCTAGAGATGTGATCCTATACATATCAATACATACTCTATTGAAACCATTCTGAGCTACTAATGTAACGTAAAATGTCCCGCACCTTAATATCTGCAAGATCTGAAAGGTTGTACACTACATACCTACCCAAGTGTAAATGCCTTCTTAGTGCCAAGGCAGGAAAAAAGTACAGGAAGTGAACAAACGTCTCTTCCTCTTCCTTCTACAGAAGTCACTTGTTTCTAGACCCAGCCTTCTCACATGTTCACCGAACAAAATTAACGTTACTAGTGTCTTTTTAAGAGCAACGGTCTCTTTATTTTTACCTCATATATTTCCATTTTTACTCCCACGAGTGTAGTAGAAAAGAGGTCCACCTGCACAGAGATCCTTATGTGCAGGTAAGGCTATATACAACTGATGGTATTCAGAGAACTCCGTTCACGACTAGACTTTGTTTAGGTAGTTCCCAGACTGGCCGATCGTCGGCACGGGTCGCATTACACCTTAATCCAGTCCCCAGCCGCTGGAGTTGGTTCTGGAAATAACCATGGACAATAACAACTTGTATTTAGTAACAAGGTTATAGACACATTCATCGGATTGTTAACAAAACAAAAGATACCCTTAATTGATTGAATTTTGATAGTTAGAAAATGTATAGGCAATATCGGTAGATTTTTGACATTTTAAAATATGTGGTGCTGCCATCTGTATGTTGTCTTCGTTTTTTACATGTAAAATCCCAACTGCGGGTTAAACGGGATGTAAACGCGGGTCCTAAATATATGTTGGTGGTTCGAACAATCGATGTCCACATGCCAACAAACACTAGGGAGTCGTACAACCTCTTTGATTAATTAGTTTCTTAATCAGCTTCGAAAGGCATTAATGAGAACCACAGTAATGCGTTACACCGCTCTGATGGAGATATAGTAGTCTTGACGGATGGATCAGTATACTACGATTTGGTTAGTGCTGAGCTATACTTATTAGATCCTTAGGTGAACTGTCTACCTTCCTCTTAAGCAGGTACGCCACTGTCTTTAAGATCGAAATGGCTACATTACAGGTAAGAATAATTTATAACTAAATACCTTCAGTTGACAATAAGTACCTTCAATTGACAATGGATATCCGAGTGAAGTCATTTCTGTATACCCAGTCAGATACGTAAAAACCGATACTTTGGTTCAGGTAGACGCTTCGTTTTCGGATTGGATAACTTCGTCTCATGTTGAATATTTAAACATTTTTCTTTGGAACATTAAAGCAGTGTATGATCTGAACTATAATAGAATTATGTTGTTAGCTTTGCGTCTGGTATTCTAACTTGACACTGTTCTTTGAGATATTAAATGTTCCAATTAAAATTCAGAGCAGTGCAAAGTAAGAAAAACAGAGAAGGTTTAATGCTTCCCTTTTTTTTCTTATTTTCGCCACATAATCCATTAGTTATTTCTCTTCATTCGGAGGACAGACATATTTCTAAACTGAAAGCGTTCGTTTTGGGAACGGATAACCCAACTGTATCCTGTTTTCCTCCACTCAACACAATTGTGCTGTGTAATGTATAATTTTCCATTATTGCCACTCAGTGGAAATTGCGTTAAAAATATCCTAATCATCCAGTGCCTCACCAAACCACAGTTTATCGTTCACTTGCGAATTATCGACAGAACGGTACGACAGCAGACAGACAGAACGAGGAAGACTACGGACGTCTCGTAAGGCTGAAAATGTGAATCTGGTGCGCGATAGTGTTGCAGAGTCTCCAGAAACATCAATTCGGAGACGTGTTTCCCAGTTAATCATTTCTTAACGCAGTTCAAGGCGAAATTTGAAATTTGATTTAAAAATTTGTTTGTAAAAAATTCAATTAGTCAAAAATTGTTATACCAAGTGATTCTTATCAACGAGTTGAGTACAGTAATCTGGTGAATTGGAAGATTTTTCGTCTAACTTAATAATGAGCGATGAAGCCCATTTTCATTTCAGTACTTGAAATAAAAAGCAAGGACTAGAAGACATGTGGTCTGAGCAAGATGGAGCCACAGCACAAACAGCCCGTTCAACAATTCAATTATTGAATGAGGTTTTTTTATACGAAGACAAATTTCGCTAATGGCGATTTCGATGGCCAGCCAGATTTCCGGATTTAACAGCGCCAGACTTTTTCATACGGGATTTTTAAAATCAAAAGTTTATCTGAACAAGCCCCAAACGATTCAACATCTTAAAGATAATATTCGTTACGAAATTGAAGAAATTCAGCCTGAGATGTTGTAGGATGTCATGAAAAAAAAACCTTCAAAAAAGCCTTCAAAAGAGCCGAAGGTTGGACAGTGAATTTCGGCCACCATTAAGCCGATATAATTACCCAATCATAGCAAAAAAAATTTAAAGACAAAATAATTTTAGGCAATCTAAATGGAAGCGGGACTTTTGCCCCACCTTGTAAATGGTAGTGAAATGTATGACATGTTAACTCCACAGCTAACCGCCATTACGTCAAACAGTTTGTTATGGCTTTAATGGAATGATGATAACATGATTTTCTATACGTAATTCATTTTCTTAATTCACTTACCTATAGGCGTCAACAATACAAAACATAATTATATCCAAAATAATCTCCCACTTCCAATCACGTTTAATTATACCATGCTATATGGCACCCATTTCACCCAGTTCTGTTAACGTAACTATATAATATGTATGCATTCAACCATTACTCCTCCATTGACATAAACAATTAATACAAGAAGACAAAAAAGCATAATTTCTATATCCAGATTGTAATTAAGGTTAAAATTAAGTGGTTCCTGTCGAAACGAATAAATTTTTTGTTTTTTGTATAATTATTGGGCGATATAAATTCGGCATCGTACTGGCCGGCATCGACAAACGCAAACCTTAATAACATTTTATATAACAGTTGGTCTATTTATTACACATCAGTTTTGTCACACGAGAACCCAATATTGAGACTGGAATTGTGTTGGGTTACAGACACCGTGCGTTATACGATGCACACCTGTATATAAATATTATTAAAATCACAAATAATGTGTCATATTTAATTAAATAATGAATTTTTATACATAAGTACACGTAAATAATAAATAATAATTTTGTACAGTCGGCGAAATAAAAATAGCTTTTTGGTGAACAAGCTTTTAAGTTTCATTTCATTTTTGTCACGCTCACTTCCGACATTCAATTAAAAAATATTTTAAGTATTTTTACGTTTTTTTTTTAATGTACATAATTGTTAATAATTCCGCGTTACGAGTAAACATATTATAATTAAAGAATTATATTAAATAATTCATAACAACGTGTAGTAATTGTAGCAACGCGATCGCAAAATGTATATACGAGTATGAAACAAAGTGAAAATCTTTACGCTTTTCACAGTAACCATGCGCCTATTTTTACTCGTACATCACAAAACGAATAGAATTTCCTTTAATTTTCCTCGTTCTTTTGTTTTATTTTTATTTATCTTGTTATATAAGCTTTTAATATATTATTAAGAGTAGAAAATGTGTATCTTCGTTTTTTTTTGTAAGGTTTATTTTTTTTAACAACAACATAATAAAAATATTCATAATAATAAAATTTAAATTAATGATTCATTTCAATTTTTGAGAAACAAAACCGAAAAAAAAATTTTTATATATTAAAGCGGAAATAAATAAGAAAATAATAGAAGATTTTGTTGGTGTACTTCGTCTCTCGTTCAGCACAGTCAAAAACAGAACAATACTGCTGTTTGTGAAGATGCTTTTTATGTGGGATTTTATGTTTTATGATATATGTATCGTTTTGTTTTGTGAAATAGCGGAAATGTATGGATACATAAATTTCAAAATTGAATATTCAAGGAAGTTAATTTCTGGAATATAATGCGGTATAACTCCTATATATAAATGTATGTACAAAAACCAATAGCGAAATAACGAGGAGTAACGTATATGCATATCATTATAACATATTATTGTCTGATCTTGTTATTGGATTGAGATTTACCTTACCGTTCAGTGCCTTTAATCGATGACTTTACTACCCATGGCTTAAAAAACTGAACTAGTTATTAATCTTATAACAGTCTCAAATAAATAAATTTCGAAACTAAACTATTATCGCAAATGACCTAAGATGTGGGTACAATAGATAACTTGACATTCGTTGTTGCCCTTATCATATGTCAAAGAGAGTATCGAATGGAACTCGTTTGTCTTAATAAAACTCGACGGCCTAAACATGAAGATGTGTAGGGTTGGCCTTTTCAATTATTTTTTTTTATTTTAAGGCTTTGCTCCAATTACTGACAGCCATGTCGCAACATATCTAGTTTACATTTTATTATTTTTTATTTAATTACATTTACCGGTAGAGATATTTCCCATTTACATCTTGCTGTTAATCTTTAATTGTTATATTACTCATTTTCACTAACTCATATACATTTCCTTATAAGCCAAACCATCCCCACTCATTACTCTGGTTAAATTATTTGAATTGTGGAGGATGCTGAAGCATGATCTGACACGATTGTATTTCGGGCAGATAAGTATCAAATGTTCAACATCCTCCACCATGTCACACAACACACAATCTTTTTCCTCACTCAATCGACGTTTCCACAAGAATTCTTTCCAATTTCCATGGTTCAGGCTGATTCTCTCGATTGTTCTTTCCATTCGTACATCTCCTTTGAGTTTCTTATAGAACGGGGTTCTCTGTACTTTTATTACATTTATCTTCATATTCACACTCCCATTTTCTCCACAGATTCATCTGAATCATTCGAAGTACATCTCTTACATCCTTCTTTTCATACTTCTGAACCAATTCATTCATTGTACCCTTCTTAGCTAACATATCAGCTCTTTCGTTCCCTTCTGTCGATGTGATGGTACCCATTCCACCTCCACATTTAACCAAACCTATTCCACTCTTGGAATCGAAAAATATTACTATTTTCCGATTTCCATCATTCACAGCCAGTTTTATTCCTTCATATATTTTTTTAGTTGTGCGTTCATTATACAGATGCTATTAACCACTTTGAAAACTCTTTTTCTC
Source organism: Tipula lateralis (assembly GCA_963932295.1). NCBI lineage: Eukaryota > Metazoa > Arthropoda > Insecta > Diptera > Tipulidae > Tipula > Tipula lateralis. The sequence continues at coordinate 24,655,658 of OZ010738.1, read as the reverse complement.
CTCCTTCATTTTTGACATAAATACACCCACACCTACTCCATTATCATTCACACTAGCATCTGCATAAATCATTACGTGCTGCGAATACTGTTGACCGATTTTCTCAAACATAATTTTAGCGATTACTTCATTCATTCCTTTATTGAATTCCTCCATATTCATGCACACATTACCTACACTCAAAAACATATCCATATGTTCAAGTGCAATGCTGGATCTATATGTTGGTTTGTACACCTTATTTTGAAGCCTTACTACCATCTCATTCCAAAACTAATTTTTCCTTGTAATCATTCTCACAGTCTCTTTCACTATGATCCACTCTCTCTTGTAATTAAGCGGCCATTTACCCATTTCAGACCACAGAATATGTATTGAGGTTGAATTAATCGCACCCAATACCACTCTGGTACACGCATTCTCAACTTTCATTTATTAGCTTAACGCCCTTTGTGAACCATTTCCACACACATTAATTCCATATCCTATTTTGGAGGAAATAAGAGCCTTTCTTAACAAATCAGTCACACTTGGGGGAGCACCCCATTTAGGTTTGCTTACCCTTTTAATTACATTTAAGCGTTTCTTGCAATCGTCTGTTAAAATATTCATGTGCTTTCCAAAATGCATGCGTCGATCAATCCAATTACCCAAATACCTGTACGTGTTCACATGTTCAATTCCAATATTGTCTCACATGTTCAATTCCAATATCTTAATGTTAACATTTACATCATTCGATCTAAAACACAAATAAGCACATTTACTAGCATTTACTCTTAAATTCAGTTCTTTAATTTTCCATTAATTCCATTTCCACATTTAATTCACTCGATTAAAGAAACCCCATACGACCTTAGTTGTTGTGGTATTTTTCATTTGGGACACATATTCCCGCAAACTTTTTCTTTTGGCTTTGCGAATAGCCTTCTTCAACTTTCCAGTCATTCTACCATACATAATCTTATTCTCACTACTCTTATTCCTATTAAATTATACGTAAGGCTATTCGCTTTCTTGCATACCAGAATTGAACTTCATTATTCCACCATCCATGCACAATAATATCTTTCAGATCCACAATTTTAATACACTCTTTATTAACTCGGTCTATCTCACTATCTAACTGGCATTGACTCATTGCATGTTCCCCGAGAATCTCATTCATTTCTTGCCCCCATCTCTGACTATTCATTATTTTACCTTTTTTTCTAAACATTCGGTTATCATTCATGATTATTTTTATCATGAAAGGATCTCCTCCCAAATTCTTTTCTTCGACATTCCAAGTGACTCGGCCGGCCAGCTCAATAGATATCTAGGACAGATCTAGTGCACTGGCCGTACCGTCTACATTCGCCATCCTAGTTGGCCTCCCATCGTTCAAGAGTACTAAATCGGAGTTTTGATTTAGGTCAGCCAACAGGTTACCATGTACACAATTATTAACACAACCCTACATTCTAACATGAGCATTCATATCACCTCCAATCATCAAGTCACTTTTTCCTCTAACCCATTCAAATAGTTTCTTCAGATCACTCAACGTTTTTCTTCTATCATCTTCCTCACGTGCTTGGGTTACAATCACACTTACTAGTAATAAATTTCTTTCCCAATTACTGGTCGATGCCGATTGGAGCTTCGTACTATTTTTATATAGTATTGCCACTCCACCATACCCATCGCTTCTTGGTTTGGAAAGAAATGTATACCCTCTGACTAATAAGAACTACATTCATATTGTTCTTGGCCAGATAATTGACCAACATATCTTTTTTGGTATATAAACTTTGAGTATTTATCTGGCCAACAACAATTCTATCACTCATTTCCTCATTTACACATTAAAAATATTACGTACCGTGCAAAGATGTAAATCGGGAATATCCGTTCCACGTTCATCAAACGTAATTCGGTGTAATCATTCATGTGAGTTGATGTTGCTTGATGTTGTAAGTTGTTGCTTGTTGTTCTTCAACGACGTTGTTTTGGTTGATAATAGTGTTGAATGTTGCATCTAAAATAAGGCGTTTTTCTTACGTGCTGTTGTAAGCTGTTGCTTTATGTTGTTTGTGGTTGTAAGTTGTTACGTATTTTATGGATTCTTCATTGTTGTTGATTTTGTTCGGTGGTGTTGGTGTCATAAACGTATTGCTGTTTGGATTTTGTGCATTTTTTTACATGCCGTTGTAATGTTATGGTCCTCCATTAACGCAATTCGATTTTTGGTGCTAGCATATCTTTTTTTTCTCGATGTTAACTCTTCGATGTGCAATTCACGAATGTCGCCTTTTCAATTAATCACAAGTAAAAAAGCTGAGTTGGATCTAGATCGTAGTAGTAAGTAATCTTGCTATCGATATATCAGAAAAACTTAACTATTTAGTTTACTTTAAAGCACGCTGACCAAATAGTGATTGGTCACAAAATTAAGAAACAAACGTGTGTTTTCCCATAACGGGACAGCTGGGAAAAATTTTTTTTTGGTCATCTGCTGCCTCTAGATGGCAAGGTCGGAATAATCAAAGGTTAAACCAAAACTATTACCTAACCGAAATTACATTACAAATAGGTGGGCAGTATCCAACCCAAAGCTAGTCACCTTAATGACTATGATAATTATTTATTATTTCGTAAGGTTTCAAAAGGTTATACCACAATGCTGTGAATATCTGTAAATGAATGGAAAAACAGATCTAAAATATCATGATTTTATAACTGGAACAGTACATAATGAAAACGACCTTCTAGATGTGACTACTTCAGAGCTTTTTTCCCAAGGAGTAAGTATATGATAATGTCTATTCGATTTTTTACCTTCATTTAATTAATATAATTCAAAGAATCGTTAAGGCTGTAAACGAAAAGTGGACAATTGACCCCTTTGTAATAAAGGGGCAATTCGATTCAAATCATCAATTCGATTCGAACACGATTTGGTATTTGGCAATACGATCGAAAAAAGAAATGTACACTGCCAAATAATGGAAGAAATTTTGTGCAAATGGTCACACCTATATCCTAAAATTAATCATATTGTTGAATTTTGACATTTAAAAAATATATTTCTGTTATTATATTTTAATTCGGTTTATTATGATAGTTGAATTACTAGGTTGATTGCCAATTTCGCTACAGAGTTGTTTTGTATGATTCGAAATGCACCATGTCAAACTGTCGCAGGCTTGCATTTTTGAATGTCCTAAAATTTATAAGTATAGAATAACTTAAATCGCATTGGAACCAAGATTTAGAGTAGGTTCCAGGACCTTATTGTTTGTTGGGTGACCAATGCTTGGAAGCAGGAGAAGTAGAGGTTACACAATAAACACTGAGGTAGTGGAACCTACACTAAATCTTAGTTGGATGGACAGCGTAGGTCTATCAAATTTCTCTGTGCAAACTACTAAGGTGCTGGATCGTAAAAAGTTGGTGCGGCTCATTACAGTCCCACAATATGCATTTTGTGTCCAGTTCTTGCAACAATTTCCTTGATTTAGTTCGATTCCATCACCGAATACATCTTGATATGTATGTTGTGTCCGTAGGTGGATTTCATTCTGTAATGTTTGTGTGGATACCCTCTACCACCAGCTATGTACCGATGTCTGTTTGTACAGACGGATTCTCCTTCCGCACTTCTACTGGGATTTCAAATTTTTTTTGTTTCCTATATCACCTGCTTATAGTTGGTTTATTTTTAAACCACCAGCATCACTCTCACTTTGTTTGGTTTGTTTGTTTGTTTGGTATCATTTTCGTCTCACGAGAAATACGGTTACCTCTATGACAGATCTCAGCATTATCGTTGGAAGACTATGTTGTAAAACCCGAAAGTCTTCTTATTCGGAGTGATTATACTAGAAAGTGAGTTTCCCTTTAGCTACGCAGACATGAGCGTATACATTGCCACCTTAAGTTATAATTATTATAAGTTCACCATTCCAGCTGAACCCCAAAGCACATTCTGCAGCTCGAAGGCTAACAGGATTCAGCATTCACCACGATAAGGCAGGCTTGGGAGTAGAGAAGAGACGCTAGAATTACTTGCGTTGTTTGAGCGCATATGCAAATATATGCATAAATATATATATACATATATATATATATATATATATATATATATATATATATATATATATATATATATATATATATATATATATATATATATATATATATATATATAAATATATATATATATATATATATATATTATATATATATATATATATATATATATATATATATATATATATATATATATATATATATATATATATATATATATATATATATATATATTTAAATATATAAATATATATATATATATATATATATATATATATATATATATATATATATAAATATATATATATATATATATATATATATATATATATATATATATATATATATATATATATATATATATATATATAATATATACTTTCAATTTTTTACTTTTGTAACGTCTTTATATGGGTTTGTTAACAAACTAACAGCGAACAGAAAATCGCTTATATGCTATTTGCTTATTTACGTCCTACCTAACGCATTTACTGCCAAATCGAGGATATAGCGCTAGAGGTCCAAACCATCTTAAGATTGAAGAGTTCAATGGTAGTCTATAGTACTGACATTGAAAAGTTATCTGCACTCCAACAGTTATAGATGTGTGTCATATAGGGAGGGGTACCAGGATTTGAATCCGGTAGTCGCTCTCTGAATAATTAGTTTTAAGATAGGTTTCTCATTCAATCCAAATATTATTCTTAAACAACTTATCTTGTATAGAATTAATTTATGAAAATGTCAGTCACTCGGAACATCTTTCGATTTCTTTTCCAGAACTTAAATTAATTTATGATCCATCTTCAAGAATAAAGGTCGCCGCTTGAATAGCGTCTTACTTAGCGTTTGTTTCTCACCGTTGACCAAATATTAACATGTACCGAATGACATAAAAAGCAACTGTGTCTTAAAAGCATTCGTATTTACGTATTTATGGTTCGTAAAAGATCTCAGTTGAGGGGTTTGTCCTGCTTGCGTCCCTTAAGCCATAAATTATTTTATGTCTAACGGAAGGGCTGTATTATTGCAAATCAAGCTTTTGCTAACCGCCAATTTTTTGATGGGTTTGGATATTTTCTGTTTTCGTCAGTTCCTCTCGTTCGTTGACTATTATGATTGTTAGTCTTATTTTCATTTGTAAAAATACTATCAATGGTTTCCATAATATTGTGTTGAATATAACACCACCACTTTCGTAGCTTCAAAGAAAAAAGTTTGAAGGTGTAATATCATATGATATAAGTGGCCAATTCACTGGATCGGAGATTCTAACAAACTGTTGACCAAATTGTTGTCGTATAAGAACGCCAAACAGAAAAAGTTTCACGGGCTGTTTGGCAAGCAGCATCGTTTTGTTGAAACCAAATATCGTCGGGGCACGAGCTTCGTCGGGTCAGAACCAAACCAAACCATTGTTTTGTCTGTATGTAATTTTATCATAAACCTCTTCGGGTTACACTTCAGCCTAAATATTGCTGTTTTATTTACTAACGTAGCGATTAAGTAACAAATGGTGTCATTGCTGAACAAACTTTTGGTCGAAAACAGTGGGCTTTTCCAAAATCTAAAGACTGGACTTCAATCCTTGCAAAAGTTGAATTTTGTATGGTTTTGTGCTAATTGATCTAGCAATTTGAAAAGTTTCAAAATCCTGTCTCAAAATATTATTAAATATTCTTTTATCAGCCACCACGAACTTTTATGTTTTTATAAGTGACTTAAACATATCTGCCCTCAGAAATGGTACAAACTTCATTATATCATCACGTTTTTCTCATTGTATCATAAAGTTAACATTAACGGATAACAAACTCTCTTGTTTGATTACCAGTTTTCTTGTTTAATCATCATATTATATACAACTTCATTCTTCTCTCGTTAGGTTGTCAATTTTACTTCAAGGCAACTGCTATAATTTACTCTTACGTTATCCGCACTTTTTGGATTTTACATGTCAAAAACGTTTTTACATTTTTTTTATGTAAATTACGTTAAAAACGGCGTAATTTACATTAAACGTTAACTATATGTAAAAACGAAGATAACATCATTCGCAGTGCCATCTATTTGAATATGTCAAAAATTTACTGATGTTCGGCAGAAAAAAAGATTTTTTAACCTCTCAATAATTTTAATCTTAATCAAAAATTATTGTGACATTCAGTTTGTTGTCGAAAAAAATTGTACACAGTTAATTATATTCACAAATTCTATTCATAAAATAGTACGCAGATTTTTTAACAGATGGTGTTTTAGTTACAATAAGATTTTAAAAGAGATGTCACCTCAGGTTTTTTTTTTTGCTTAAAATCGTTTTTTACGTTTTTTACATGTAGATTGTAAAAAATAACCTTATGTAAATAACAAGTTTTTATATGTAAAAAACCGCGTAAATTACATCGTGTTACGCGCCCAATAGTGGTTATTCGGATTTTTAATATCTTAAACGTTGATCAAAATTAAAGCAAACAGAGTTTAGTCTACAAATTATTTTCTTAATGTCACTCAGTAAATTGTGGAACATTAGCCGCTTGTCAGCTATACCACTATTCTTGTCCACACAATTTACAAAACTTTACTAATTTATTTTTTATTCAAGACTAGCTGCTGGCCATCAGTGGGGGCTATGATAATATTCTTATTTCACTTTAACTTCTTCACCAGTTAAAACAAGACTTCTTCTCCAAGACATAGCCGCTAGCCTCCAGTGAAGGCTATGACATAAGTCTTCGCTTCACTTTTACTTCTTCACTAGTCGTGTTCTTAGACTAGTCCGATACGTGGAATCTGGAATTTCAAATCAGTTGGAATGTATATATATATATATATATATATATATATATATATATATATATATATATATATATATATATATATATATATATATATATATATATATATATATATATATATATATATATATATATATATATATATATATATAAATATATATATATATATATATATATATATATATATATATATATATATATATATATATATATATATAATATATATATATATATATATATATATATATATATATATATATGTATATATATATATATATATATATATATATATATATATACATGTATATACTGACGATTGATGATTTCTTCTCTACTTATTGGATCATTTCTTCGACGCTAGAAAACTTATACTTATCTAAGTTTGCTAGCCTGAATAACCAGCATATTCCTGGTAACATCGATCTGTCCAATATATGGTATTACTGTATCGTTGAACAACTAGAATTCTAGGTTATTTATAATCGACCGACCGGTTATCAATTTATTTTGATTTTGGAACCGTCGTGCTTTCATAGGAAGAAAACTGTTCAAAGAACATAATATTATTATCCATAAAGGATTTTGAAAATTGTATTATAATATTTAAATGACTACAAACGAATTATAAAATTTGTGGTTTTATGTATGTCCATATACTTATACAGAAACATATATTTTATAATAGATAGGCTTAAAGCTTAGCACAGAAAATCCAACATCTAAAAATAAATGTTTCGGGTAGAAATTCGTCCATATACATGCGTACATACATACATACGTATGTGATACGTATAAAAAAAAAATTATTGAAAATTTACATTTATCTGGCCATAATTTTATGAGATTTTTGTTCAAATTTATTTATTATTACAGGATATGTGTATTGAAAAGCTCGGGTACACAAAAAAAGGAAAACAAAAGGATTTTTTAAATGTTTCCAATTTAAAAATAATAAAATCTAATATTTATGGTATTTTTATAGGTTATTTTATTTGATTTTTTTATGTTTATGTTACGTTATTTTGATAAGGCAGAAGAACAAAAAATTGGGACATGTACTATAAACAAACCCATACGTTAGCGCGGCGCACAGGGAGACAATTCCAAGTTATATGACTTTTTTTCGTAAATAGAAAGGCTTTATTTATTTATTATTATTATTTTTTCTTTATGTAGTCTTTTATTTTTAAATAAAAATGTTAAGAAATAAGAAAAATGGAAAGTTTATTTTTCGGTGAAGAAAAACAAAGCTTATCAGCGATGGCACAAAAAATAAACAACTAAGCAAATGGAATATTATATACATGCCATGGGTATATAATAGAAATAAATGGAATAAAATATCCTTATATACATACATAATACATACATATACCATATATATACACTTAGATATGTATGCCAAATGAAACGAAAATGATGTTTATTATGAGATTTTATTGAAATAGATTGACGCCGTATTCTAAATTTAGATTGTACAAACATATATCTAAAGTTTTGTGGGTGTCTTGTAAATTGCAATAAAATAGAAACGATATATATAAACATTGATGAGGTCACAGATTGCGCAGACATTTCACTTTATGTTGTTACGCGTTCGATTTTTTTTCGAAATTTCGACTCAATCGATACTCTACTGTAAAACGGATTAGTGGTCGCTCTTTCTCCGACTTCGAGCTCATAACCTCTTAATTATTTAGTTTTAACTACTATTATTGCTAGTTTAATAATTATTTTTTATTATTTTTTTTTTTTAAATTATTAATTATTAGTTTCTTTTTATTTCAGGTAAGAACACAACTTTAATTCTGTAAAGATTCGATACAACTACCAGTATTACAAAACGGAGTAAGATATTAATTGACCATCAAATTAATTTCTAAAAAAAAATTATAGAGAGCTAATTTATTATAGAGAGACCTAATTTTTAAAAAAGCTTAAATACTTTCTATAAAGCATGATAGTATTGGTACAACGACTTCACATTACGAACAGTTTTTGGGTTTAATTAATTGCTCAGTTCTTATATAGATCAATTCCCGCCTTGAAGTACCGCGTTTGAATCCTAATAGGGGTGGATGGAAAAACAATGTTTGATTTGAAAGATTACATCTATAAGGCTCTGTCGTAGTCCAGAAAATATAGGATGACCAGTTTTCGATAAAATAAAACGTTTTAACCTAAATGAAAAATGTGAGCTGCCGTGCACTGCCTCGTCATACTGTTCCAATATCTCATTTGGACAACTCTCAGTTGATGATTTGCCAAGCAGATCTGAACACAACCGATAATGCCGGCTTTCCTTAGTTTAATTTCAACTTTCAACCTATTTTCATGACATACAGATATAAGTTAGTTACATAAGTTGGGTTTAGTTTTTTGAATGAAAAGTTATTAACAAGAAGGTTTATCTAGCCAACTTTTAGGCTAAGAATTATATTCTATTTATGAGCTCCAATAATTACCAACACCACTTAATTTTTTATATCCGAAAAATATTTCAAAATGAAAGCGAATTATATTGCTATATTGGAAAACGAATTTTAACGTTGCCTCTCTATTGAGAATGATTCTGTTCTAGTAATAAACGGATGGAAAAATACATCTTACATCAGGAAAATAGTTGTGGCAACACTTGAAAATCTTAAGCATTCCTTGATGTCTATAGGATGTCACCACGAAGTCAGAAACTTTAGAGAAACTAACCACAATTGTAAATAAGACCATTACTTAGGGAAAATAGCTATTTAACACCTATATGTATGCTATCGTGTCAGATAATGCCACTATATGATGAAAATGGGTAGAGGAGATGAGGACATCTGGCATTGCAATTATAGCAGTGCATCTTCTCGCCAACGACTAAATGAATGAAGTGCTAAACAAAGAAGTGTTAGCGTTTCTGAAAGGGTTCAAGCATACTATATATATATATATATATATATATATATATATATATATATATATATATATATATATATATATATATATATATACATATATATATATATATATATATATATATATATATATATATATACATATACATATATATATATATATATATATATATATATATATATATATATATATATATATATATATATATATATATATATATATATATATATATATATATATATATATATATATACTGTCATACCTCACTTAATGTTGTTAATTGGTTCAATAAAATCACTACGTTAAGCGAAGCGAAACAACGTTATAGAGGGGGCAAAGGAATTTGTATCATTTGACTTCATTCTAACTTCTTCAACTGATTTTTGTTTTTCACTAGTTCAAACAATTGTTCTAGTGTGATTTGCATTGCAGGTTTTGTTTTATTTGTTTGCATAGCTATTCATAACAATGGATTACACCTTTGATTCCTTAATTGACCGTGATTCATCGCATTGCGTAACGGTCGTGCTCTGAAAAAAATTCTTTAGCTTTATCCAGAAATAAAAAGTTTCGTTGAGCTTTCCAGAACTAATTTCTGTTTGCACTACCTCGTCCGAGACATCATTCTCGTAATCTAGAATCTCTTGCTCTCTATCAATTAATGCTTCGTTTATTAATTCATTATCATGCGAGTCAATCAAATCTTGAATGTCACTTGTATTTAAAACTGCAACACCTAGATGTTTCTCCCTTTTGAAACAATTTTTGTTTGAATTTCCGATGTTGTATCCTCTGTTTCCTCATAATTTTTTATTCATTCGATCCAAAACATAATACGTCTTTCCATGCCAGCGTTAAATATCTTGTGATCTTTCTAAAACTTAACTATTGATGAACTGATAACACCTTCTGTCACATTCAACAAATGTGAAAATGATCGCTTTATGTAGTAATGTTTAAACATAGCTTTTGATACTTGATCCATTGGCTGCAAAAACGATGTTGTGTTGGGGCAGATGAATACGACTTGAATATAAATTATTTTGATGTTCAGGTTCATTATTCAATATTCATTATCCAACAACAATGCTCTATTGGATTATAATCTGATTGCAAAATTTTGAGACCGTTAACACAAAATATTCCTTGACATGATCCTGAAACAAAAATTTTGTCACCCGCAGACAGTTTTATTCGCCTTCCATAAAACTGACAATTTCTTTTTATTAATATTTTTGAGCGCTCTGGGGTTCACAAATTTGTAAACCAACATTTGGTTTAACTTAAAATCTCTTGCCTCGTTACCGCTCAATAATAAGGTAATCCTTAGTGCTCTTGCATCGATTTTTCTGCTTTGGAAATAAATGTTTTCAACGTCATCTTTTTTAGACGCAGCTTCTGTATCGGCACTAATTTAAAATTATGGATCCGTTAAAAAACGACGTTACAAAGAGACACTGCGACAATACAGTGAGTTACAGCGAAACGACGTTATGAGGGGGCAGGTTGTACTATACATATACATATATATATATATATATATATATATATATATATATATATATATATATATATATATATATATATATATATTATATATATATATATATATATATATATATATATATATATATATATATATATATATATATAATATAAATATATATATATATATATATATATATATATATATATATATATATATATATATATATATATATATATAAATATAAATATATATATATATATATATATATATATATATATATATATATATATATATATAAATATATATATATATATATATATATATATATACATATATGTATAATATATACATGTATATAAATATACATATACCTGTCGCCGATTGTAGCTTAATGGTTAAGAGAGTTTCTCAACCATTTTATCGATTGGTGCACATTGTAGGTGGTCTGCCTAACGAATGTTTTTATACACAATCGCTTTTTATGTCATCCGGAGCATGTAAATTTTTGGTCAATGTCGAGAATCGAACTCGAGACTGCGGCGTGGTGAGAAACTCTCTTAACCATTGAGCTACAACCGACTTTACACACTTTACATAGAATACACCAAAATCTCATGTAATTTTCATGTTATCTATATGTATCCATGTAAAGTAATTAATTTTGTCGGCGGCGCTAACCTGGTTCATTTGTTTCAAATAAAGATATTCTTCGTTTTAACCTTCGACAGATTCGCAACAAAAAAATATAAAACCGGAATCTCAGAGAATTGGTGCTTTGAATCCTTGGATAAGTTTGGATAAGATATCAAGTTTAAGCGAGTTTATTAGATTTTTAGAATGAAAGCTTCCAATTTAATTATCAAACAAAGAATACTTGAACAGACAAGCATGTTGTGTTTTAATCCGATGGAATTTTCGTTCATAGTACCATCTTCAGCTGGAAATTTTTTATTCGGTTGCTTAAAGTATAAGAACCATTGCGGTAGAGCTTTCCATCTATTTATCAACTTATAATTTGCCATGTGTACGCGATTTGATTAAATGGATCGGAGTAGAAAAATTACTTGATCTATACTAATTATAGATAATAATCTCGTAGGTCCCACATTACTGCTTTCTAAAAGTTAATCGTATGCAAGTATAAAATGTATATATGTTGAATATTCAAAATGAAATGGGTAGCTGAAACTATTGTAGGTGATTATCTGCCTTGTTCTCATGTATATAGCGACAAATCATCGATAAAAACGGGAGGACAAGAAAAATCAGTGTGATATTTTTATTCTATTACAAGAATCGAAATTGAATGCAAAATTATCGCTTATTAAATTTGAAAACTGTGAGCATCATTTCAGTGTTCCGCTTACACTGTTCGAGTGAAATATGCAGCGTTATCTACACAAATTATCTATGATTATAAATTGATTTAAGGCAAAAAGAACAATCTAAGATTTTAAGGTGGTTAAAAGATGATGAAACCAGTATTAATAGATGATTCAAACGGTTGGATATTAAATTGACAATAATGTCGAAAAAACAATAGACAGTAGGATATGCAAAATCATTTACTTATCCTAAAATTAAAACGGGTATGACTGGCTTATGACTCAATGCAAACTATTTCATCCATATTCAATTCAAGGCGCATTGGAAACACTCAATCAAGATTTTAGGTGACCCCCGGGAATTGAACCCAAGACATCCGAATAACAGAGCAAGCCTGCTAGACCTTGACATGACCTTGACGCTCATACCGTTAATATACACTTCAATTATGATCTGAAAAATATTAGGAGTCAAATTTCGAGGAAGACAGTCTACACGATTTATTTTTCGACAAGCGCTTTGGACATGACTTGTTAAATTTCCCGTGCATTGCTAGTAATGAAAAGTTGATACCAACTAACCAATATTGATCTCTAGTGCAGATTAGAGCTGTACACAACAAAACATTGTTGTATCGACGCAAATCGACAACAAAAGATTTTTCACATTGCACTAGCGGGAGCAGTATCCCTTATTAGATCGTTACTCGTGTAACATTATATAAAGGAGGAAATGGTCTATATACCTTATAATGCCATTCAAATTTTGTATCTCCATATAATAACAATAACAATAATAGTCTTCTAATAAATTTATTTTATCCTAATACTATTAAATCTTAATTTTATTTAAAAAAAAAAAAAAATACGAGAGTTACAACAAAGACATTTTTTTTTTGTTATTGTTGTGATGTAATAATAATAATAATAATAATAATATTAATAATGGTGCTGTAAGGTAATATTATTATCTTCGCTAAACAAAAAATTGTAATAATAATGACATAACCGAAAAAAAGAAATAAAAATAAAAAATACGAAAATAATAATCGTAAGAAGCAAAAAAATAATATTAAGATGAACATAAAAAAAAAGACGAAAAACTCCATGAGCTTTTATTTCTTTGTTATTATTAGAGATGAACTTAATTATTTTTTTTTTTGTAAAAATAAAATTAAGCAAGTCATTTTAATATTTTTATTTATACAACGTCTCTAGATATATAGATAGATATTTTATTAGATTTTTCTTGTTCATTTTCTTTTTATCGCTTTTTACTATTTTTTGAGTATTATTTTCAAAAGTAATTTGTTATTTTTAATTTGATTTATGAGGTGGTTTTTATAATTGAACTGTTATGATGATTACATTTTATTTTTTTATGACATGCAAGTTGGAAATAATTTTTCCATTTTTTCTTGTGTAATTTATACATTTTTATTAAGTAAAATTGGAATGCCTGCGGTATATACGAGGGGATTATAAAGGGATGAGTTAATGAATTTTTATTTTATACCAATTCAAATAAAATGATACCAAGTCCAATATATTGGATTCTTAGGGGCTGTCTGTGGGTATTTATATTTAATAAACTAGTTATTAATATGTATATATATATATAAATATATATATATATATATATATATATATATATATATATATATATATATATATATATATATATATTTATATATATATATATATATATATATATATATATATATATATATATATATATATATATATATATATATATATTTATATGTATATATATATATATCTATAAATATATATATATATATATATATATATATATATATATATATATATATATATATATATATATATATATATATATATAAATATATATATATATATATATATATATATATATATATATATATATATATATATATATATATATATAATATATATATATATATAGTACTGTGCAAAAAAAACCGGGCAGCTAACATTTTTTGATTGTTTTAAATGCCTTTCCAGAATGTCCAGGTACACCAAACCGGTTGCCCTTGTTTCAACAAAGACCAAGTGACCAACACCAGCATTACTTTAACAGCCACAAACCATTACACCCTCAGTTTTATGAGGCAGTTTTCTTCGCACAATTAGTCGTCCATCTCCCACATACAGTTTAAGTTTGCTTTCGTGAGGGAACACCACGTTATTTCACAACTACCTGGTCCAGTTAGAATGCACTCTGGCCCACTGAAGTCAAAAATTTTTTGAAAATATCTTTTGAAAAGCGAGCGCGTTCTCTGAGATTTGCGTTCAGTAACCTTCTCCGAACAGTTGAACTGGAAATTTCAATGACTGAACCAAAAATTTATCTTGCACTGTTGAGGATTTTCGCGGTCTGCCAGAACCTTTAGATCGCTCCTTGATTTATATTTTTATAAGATCAGCAATTGATGATTTCCACGATGTATCCTATCACCAATTTCACGCACGGACAGTCCTTCGTTTCATAATGCGATTAGAACAATTTTTTCTTGGTCGTTTAATTTAGACATTTTAAGTACTTTATTCGCTTTTTTATACTAAAAGCTTTTTCACCATAAACATAACTTAAACGACTTATATTTTCAAAGTTCTAATGAATTACAAAATGCAAACTTTTTTGCACAGTACTGTTATATATATATATTATATATATATATATATATATATATATATATATATATATATATATATATATATATATATATATATATATATATATATAGATATATATATATATATATATATATATATATATATATATATATATATATATATATATATATATATATATATATAGTGCTGTTAAAAAAATTGGTCAAACATATGTTCTTATAAATATGAGTCTTTCTTTGCTAAAACTACAAAAGTTTAGAAAGCATTTATTGGGTTTTTTTTTATTTTAAATAGGTTTGACGGAAGTTTAAAAAAAATTACCTGCAATTTAGAGGCAAAAATGCAAAAATTGCCAAAATATTCAAAATATGTTGATTGGAAGTTATAAAAATAGGTAATGGAGTAAATTGAACTATTAGTTTTGTTTTAATGGATTTATAGAAGTTCAATCTGCAATATTTTGTTGGGCCGCCTTTTGCTTTAATTACAGCGATACACCTCCATGAATCGGATAAATTTGATAAATTTGTCTAAAACGTAGGAGGTATGGATTCCCAAATCGTAATCATTAAACTTTTTTAAGCTAAAATCGATTCAGGAGCTTTCTTACTACTTTTACCTTCAATATAGACTTAAATTTTCAATGGGGTTTAAGACTGGACTATACGGTGGCAAGTTGAACTTTCGATACTTTTTTCTTTGAAATACATTTTTACCTGTAAATGAAGAGAGAAAAAAAACAGTTTTTAACAAATTATTTATACTTATCTAAAATCCAATTTTTCTATCTACAATTCAAAATTAATACCTTACAACTTTTTCGGTATGGCACAGAGCGTTGTCCTGTTGAAATCCAAATTTGCAAGTCTTGCCAAAAAATTTAAACACAGAATTCTTAAATTCGTATTGTAGGGTCTGCAGACGAACAGCTAATCCTCGAATTAAGGAAGCTTAATCAACTGGTTTCATTTCCAGAAAAACATCCTCAGACCATAACTCCTTCATTTTTCGGTGGAAGTTTTAAAATATATTCGTTGCTACAGTTCTTCCATCTCCAATATACAGCTTGCATTTTGATTCATTGGAGAAAATCACATCATTCCTCATCTCTGGAGTCCGAAAAACATCCTCTTCTCTGGAGTCCTCATATTAAACTTATATTTACTTTAATTTTACTTTCACTAGTATTGTAAACTCTGGCTTCTGGACTGGTTTAAGTGCTCTCAAACTTACTTTAACAAGTCTTTTTCTCACTAAGCTGGCTAAAATTTACTTTCCCATTGCTCGCTCAACATTTCGTCTTATGACCATTAAGTTTAAAAATGATAACGATGAATAATATTATGATATACGATTTTCCCATTAGTAGTGGAGTTGTGAAAAAAATATATTCAAAAATAAGTGTTTAATTTAATCCATTGGTATAAATTGTATAATTGATGGTATAAATTTGTCCTACTCTATTTTTATTAATATTGTGATGCCAATTATTTTTATTTTGATTAGCATATGGCCTGACATCCACAGATAAAGCTATAATTACTCTTCCAATGACTCTTCATCAATACTTAATTATAATTTAAAAACCAGCATTTTCATCGACATTTCCAAACATTCGAAAATTATACTTCTATCCAAACTATTTTATATTGGTTTAAGAGTTATTATCCTGGTTTTGTTTAAGTTAAATCTACAGAACGGAAAATCAGTGGTGAGAAAATCGTCAAAGTTGGGCTGCCACAATGATCAATATTGGGGCTTCTCTTATTTTCATGTACTTAAATATTTAATAGTCTTGAAAGTACCACTGGGACAGTACTTACACGATGTTTATACTTGAAAACGGTTTCAAGTCGCATAACTGTTTCGAAGAAATATGATCAGATTCAAAGAGGTTGTGTTTGAAATAATGTGGCAACGGTCTATAGTATAATACCTTATATATTAGAGCAGCCTGTTTGTGATGTTTTCGTCCTAATATTTATGATGGTTTTATTAATGACGAAAAATGTAAGGAAATTGTATTTTGACCGGACTCTCATTTAATTCTGAATCGAAATTATTTTTCTTGGTTATATAAAGATTTTAAGTGACAACCTGAAATATTTCTAGCAACTACCTAGATTGAAGACAGTTTATATCGTAAAAATCCAGATAAACAAAATCTGGATTCTCTCAGCTAACTGATGTCAATAATCGAGAGTGCTTGATTTCCATGGACATGAGAACAGTTTTAATGCCAAGTATTCTCTCGATAGCTAAACCCCTATACCAAAATACAATTCTAACTTTTCCAAATAAATTAAAGACCTGATTTTGCTTCCAGTTTTAGATAAATAATATTGTTTCTAAAAATAGGTACTCATAGTTCAATCCGTCCTCTTATTCCAGAATATAGGTTGAAATTATAACAGGCTCACTGCTTAATCGTTTATGTAGGAAATTCTTAGCTAATTTTGATTATCTAAAAAAGTAAACAAAAATTTCTGAGTTGATTAATATAAACTGACAAGAAATTAATTTGGAATACGATTTACTTCAAAATTGTGTTGAAAGCTTTAAATTAACTTGAATGAAATATATCAAAATTCTTGGAGAAAATTATGATAGGATCTATAGTAAGACTTTATTTGTTAACCTCATCAATGAATATTATGTATTGATGAAGAATGCAAATTAAACCCAATTGTATTGTTCCGTTTCAAATACTTTCCTAATAGGAGACAAGTAATTTTATTGCTCTTACCTAATCTCCTTAGTCTTAAACTTAGACTAATAATTTCGACAAATTCAAGTGTCTTTGTAATGATACATAAAATAAACTTTAAAAAATAAAGTCAATCGAAGTCACTAGAATTATTCATCATTTCTAGTAAATTTCCATTATCCGTCACCTATAAAATATCTTCAACAGTTAAGTCATCGTATGATTACTACTCGCATGTATTGATGTAGTTTCAGTATTTTCTACCACTACTTATGGAATATTTCACTTGTCTCTCCTAGGAAAATTTCTAGTCGTGTAATCTTCAAATTTTTTTATAGCACAATTATATGAAAACCCGGTTACTTTATAGCTTAAAACCACCTGTGTCCCCGTTTTGAAGTAAAAGCTCTACTTACTAATTTCATATAGAAAAGATTTGATCAGCTTTGATAATTTCATCAGTCTTATATACATACCCGTACTTGTTAAACGTGGTAAATTGAGGCTTTTTTATATTTTAATACTAATTATAATTGCAAGATGTAAATGCAAACTTAGAACTTAGTATTATTTAAAAAGTTTCTATTTAACAATCCACGAAGAAAAGCTGCTCTCAATGAAGCTAACATTTTAATTTACTCATCTACATTTTAAGAACGTCTTAGCTCTTAATGTATAATCTATTTTGAACGTTTGGTGTAAGAGTATAACTCCAAATCTTTTGTGATTTGAAAAAAAACTCATGAAAAAGCTTGTGTCATGCCTGCTACAACGAATGTATGTGGAATGATTTTTTCAACACTTTTACTACAAGAATGGCCTCAGTTTCATTATTTTTGTGGGTAAACTCAATATATTAAAATTTTGAGGAACAGCAGTTGAATTGTCATAAAAGTGTTTACCGTAAAGGTTACAAGGTAGTCACTTTTTAACAACTAGCCCTTTACTTCACTTGGAATAATCTTTAAACACTTTTATAAAATATCTAACTAAATCCTCGTTCCTCTAACTAAATTTCAAATCCTTGTTCTGAAAATTTCAAAATACATATGAGTTTCACCACTTTAATTTGTGCGTATATATATATATATATATATATATATATATATATATATATATATATATATATATATATATATATATATATATATATATATATATATATATATATATATATATATATATATATATATATATATATATATATATATATATATATATATATATATATATATATATATATATATATATATATATATATATATATATATATATATATATATATATATATATATATATATATATATATATATATATATATATATATATATATATATGCCCACATTGTACATATATATTGACAGCACATATGAATAATAAAAAAATCTAATTATTTGTCGATAAGCTAAGTGGAAATATGTATTACAAATAATGACTGTACAAAACCATAAGTACTATAGTACATATATGATATTCAAATATTACCCGTAGATAGCCTATTTTTAATGCATCAATTTGTTGAATTATTTATTATAATTTATGTTTTTTATCCATTGCATAATCTACATAGTGAGTGACATACTAAATATTTGAAATATAGTTAAAGTAGTTTAGAGCCATAAATTATAAAAATTTTACATTTAAAAAACAGACAGTTCGGATTATAATGCGACCAATTATTGGTGTGGGAATTATGTATATGGTTGGTCATTCAAAATTTATAAGACATTATTACTTTTACGATAAGTATGTGAGATAATACTATCTGACGTAAGTTTTGTCTCCAATCTGTATTCGACCATATATGTGTCAATATTTCAGAACTTGTACCGTAGTGTTTTAATAACATAATTTTATAGAGGTTTTTTTTATCAGACTAAGGCTTTAATGACAAATTCACTGGTTAAGGTATAATGCTATTATACTGAAGATCATTGTTCGATCAGCCAATAAAGGACCTATATGGTGATCAGCTGACTTGAGTTCTTATGTGAACCAAACCCTTTTCTTAAACATTACAGGCTACAGCAGCAATATTCTTAATTGTTCTTGAGCGACGCATATGGTTTTGATTCGACACAGCACTAACTTGTCTCAAC
The DNA here is from genome assembly GCA_963932295.1 of Tipula lateralis. Classification (NCBI taxonomy): domain Eukaryota; kingdom Metazoa; phylum Arthropoda; class Insecta; order Diptera; family Tipulidae; genus Tipula; species Tipula lateralis. Next base: position 24,635,631 of record OZ010738.1, on the reverse strand, counting down.
AGCTCAAATTTGTTTACCAGTTTCACTATTATCAGCCAAAAAGTGCTTTAGTTTTGCGAAGTGTGACAAAGTTTTCACTATTTTTGTAGTAAATTTTAACAATTTGTTGTTGAAGCGTGAGTCGTACCATTTTTAGTAATGGCGTAGATTTTACTTGTCAAAATTCGAAATTGAAAGCTGCCCAAAGTGCGAATGAAACTTATTATTGGAAAAAATTTTTGTTGGAATATATATTTTCTCGTCTTTCTGGTTGTAAGTCAATTTAGTATTTTAAGCGATTCACAGTAGCTATTGGATTTTTTCTATTATTTACGATAGATTCCAAAAATATTCCCGATCGTATAAGTATTGGCCTTGAGCTTAACTTCATTGACAGCACCAACTGTCTATACATTTAAAATATTACTAATTATAAAGTACTCCAGGTCACACTGATTGGCAGCTTAAGTGTTGAATCAAACAGCTGTTGAGTCTTTTGGCATTTTTTGTATTCTGCTTCGCTAGGCTAGTTTCGTACTGATGACTAACTTATTGAATGACCGAGTGAACAAAAGAACGAAGTTCACTTTATAATGCGGGTGGGACTCTACTTAATATGTGCACTGAACAATTCATATAAATGTTGTGAACGGCGTTGCTATAGGTCTAACGAATGATATGTTTTTGATTCAAATAATTACGAATGACGAATTCATTCGTAGTTGAGACATTTTAGCTTTATTTTTAATTATCAAAAAGCTTCAGAATGATAACCTATTTGAGTTGAAGTTCAAAACAGTGTATGGTAAAAGAAGTCAGTCACTGATCAAGTTTTCTCACTATACGGATGATATTTTCCAAGGAAACATCTCGCCATGTACACCAGGTATTCCTAGATTTCAAGCAAGCCTGACTCAATCAATCGAGAGAGACCATGGTATGCGCTTGAATACTCAATCAATCGAGAGAGACCATGGTATGCGCTTGAATCCAATCAACTTCTTGCGTATGCAGATGATATCTGTGTGATTGGATTAAATGGCAACGGAGTGAAAGAGATACTTGATCCACTGCTTCCGTTGGTCTCAAAATCAATGAGTCCAAAACCAAATATCTGATCTCTGGTTTTCGAGACCAAGACGCAATTGATTTCAGTAGTGGTAACCACACGTTTGAAGGAGTGATGAGATTCAAAGAATCTTGGTTCTCTCATTACTCACTATAATATGGTACGAGAGAATATCGAGGTTCGTCTTACCACTGGCAATCGGGCCTTATATGCTCTACGTCCACTTCTAAAATCAAAATATCTTGGAAATACGGAAATTCCAATTGTACAGAATGTTCATCGGACCCAGTGTCATATGTGTGAATGTAAGAGTTGGACATTGACGGATGAGTACGAAAGATGGCTTCTAACAGTCGATAAAAGAATCATGCGTGTCATATATTGCCTAACATATAACATTGATGGCACAAATCAAAGGACAGCGAATGATACAGCGATCATTGGTGGCTCTTCTTTTAGTGATCGAAACCGATGGAGTCTGATTGTTGACACGGTATGGGCCAATAAAAAAAAAGGTAAAAGAAGATATGTGTTTATTGATTATAATTTATTCATGAATCTACATCCTATTTAGAAAAACTGCCAATACAATACACAAAAATGTATAATACCCAATTTTGGAATAACAAAATCACAGCATTTTACTGAAATCCCAACTAGTTATTTCCGTAGACACAACACAATATACTTATACTCACTATTACACATTACCATATCCCTAACGGGCAAATTAACCTTTTCCCCATATCTCCGAGTAGATTTAGCCATTATACATTTTTATAAAGCAGTTTTAGGGTTAAACCGAACAGGCAGTGTTATACCAAAAATGACAAAACCAATGTGTATATAAAGAATACGATTCTAAATAATTAATAAATGTGATACCTTCATTAAAAAGGATAATTTATTAACAATAATGCTATTAGAACACACAACAACAAAAAAATCGGAAAAATTGAAATAATAAACGAAGACATTCTTCTTATATATAGGGAAGTAAACAAAAACGAACATTTTCTCTCAATTTTCTTTGGGGCCAAATAATAATATTGGCATGGTAAAATAAATAAGCAGCAACACGAACTATATATAGTATGACGACGACAATGGCACAAAAAAAGGGTGAAGAAAAATGTAAATAGAATATATAAATAAATAAATAAATTTTTCCAATTTTATATGCAAATTGTTGAATGGAAATTTTTTCTGTGTTATATAAAATGTGTCTTTACTTTGTATATACCTATATGTATATGCTTCGTACACAAAAGGTGCAAATATTAAGAAAAATACCACACCATGAAAATTATATCTACATTATGTATATATATATATATATATATATATATATATATATATATATATAATGATTGCGAAATGTTATTTTATCAACAGTATTTATGTATATATATACGAAAATTTGGGAAAATTGTATCACCTCATGTGTATCGAAGGAATGGGACAGTAACCAACCTAGAACGAAAAACAACAAATTCAGGAAAAATACCCCATCATCAGTATAAAAAAAACTGATGATAAAAAAAAATCCTTGTTGACACAATAAAAACTAAATCTAATACACAGAGACACACCGACACACAAAAGACATAAAATATATATTGATTACGTGTTGATGGTGAAAACTCTTCTTTCACATATATATTTATTTATTTCTCCCTCCCACCCCACACACATACACACACAAAACAAATCTTCTTCATTTTCATGTTATTGTTGCCTCATAAAATAAATTTTATTTTTCCATCATGAGATATAAAAATTATAATAAAAATTAACAAAAAAAAAAAAAATTCCCAACCAGACACAACATTATAATATACTGTGCTGCATTTTGGAAAGGAAAACTTAAAATACCTACTGTAAACTACATACACAAACACACACACACACACAATTCAATTAGAGACCAAAGTGATTTATTGAAAATATTATTAAATTTATTGTGGTTTTATCCTTTAAGTTTAGTTATTAATTAAGTTTTATATATAGTGTCTGTTTGTTTGTTTTTCCGATGTAGGAGATAGATAAAAAAATTGTTATTTTGTTTAAATAAACGATAAAAATATAATTTAAGTAAATAAAATATTAAAAACTAAAGAAATAAGAATGTAATAAACGAGTGAGTACATAGTGGGGCAACCACAATATATAGTAATCACACAATAGATAATTAAGTTTTTTTGTGTATAGGGTGTGCCTAAATATATATAATATATTTTGAGTGCTTTTTTGTGGTGATTAAAATACAATGAAACCTTTCATAATCAACCCCGTTTTAACGAGATATTCGGTTTGACTACAACCAAAGTTACTGGTTCCTTGGAATAATAACAACATTGGTTAGAAAAAAAGCTGGATTTACATTTTTCTTTTTGCATCCATTAACAAACGAAGCTAATTGAGGATAATATTAATCTCCAAGTGCCAATTACAAATCCAATACAGCTAGAAGAAGAACTAGAACAACTTAACAGCGTCGTGGAGTATTACACCATCAAATACAAGAAAAACACTCAAGAATGTTGTGTATCGTTAAGAAGCTAGGGAATTGGTAGCAGGAAACCAGTGTTGTTCAATTACACGTAAACAAATATTTGGTACATACAATATGTAAATAACCGTAAAAAAGGTAAACAATTGTAACATGTAAAAAATTACCAAATGGCACAGTGTCTAAGGAATTTTTTTCCCATCTGATACACACAGAGCTGTGTTGAAAACATCTATGGCGCCCTATTAGAGTGCAGAATTCCATATCAGGTCTAAAGAATGGCATGGAGCTTTGCGATATTAGCAGATGGCTAATCGGACCTTCAACCATATAATATAAGCGCGAAAGATTTGGAAGTGCTATGAGATCTTCATCAAATTGCAAAGATAGAAACAATCAAATAGAAACAGATTCCATTCATAGTTAGAGTTTACGATCCAAAATGTAGTCTCATTAGACACACACACGCAAATCAAATTGTAGCCCAACTCAATAGATCAATCCAAGTTTTCTCTATGGGTTGCGAGAATAACACTAAAGACGTTGGTATGTTACATTCTGATTCTGAGTATGCTAGATAACTATTTTCGAAGTCATCTGAGAGATCGCTGCATTATTCGACCTGGATTAACATATACACTTTGTGATTGAGCCGGGGTACTTGTACAATAATCGGGATTATCAATAAATTTATGATGAGAACTATTACTCATCGTTATGATCGTAGCGTTTTGAGTCATGCATAATGCTACTTTTGAATGTCATACTTTTGCATATTTCGTACTTGTTTGTCAGTATCGCTGCCACAACCCAGTGACAACTCTTGATCGATTTACCAGTCATTTCACAATCGATATAAACCAGGTATCCGGATATAGTTGTAATAATAGTTGTATTATAAATAAACATAAGAAAAACATAGATGTCACAAATATTTACATATTTTACATTTATACTTTTCATTTTTAAAATTTTTTGTTTACAAATTAGAATTATTTACATGTCAATAATTGTGTAAATAATGTAATGAAATTTACGTCCACAACACTGAGCAAAACTAAAAGCAAGAAACGCTTGACAAAGAAACCGAGCGCCTGAATATAAAACTACTCTAAACTTTTTGTCCAACAAACTTAAGATGCTAATTAAAGAAATCAAAATGAATACCTAAGTAGCCTGTCTGGGGAAAAATTTGCCGAGTACTCTCTGTGAAAAGTAATAAAAATGCATAAACGACCTAAACTTTAAATGCCTCCAGCTAGAAACAACAATTGAACTTGGGTTATAAGCGCAAAGCACGTTCCAGGCAAAGAAATCTGCACGATATGACTTAGTTAATGAGACAAATAATAAAAGCCCTACCTGAAAAAGCACTACGTCAGCTACTTCAAATAATTAACGCAGTATTCAGACTTAAACACCTTCAAAATCGATGGAACGTCGCTGAAGTAATCATGATATCCAAACCAAACAAACCATTAAATGACATCTCGTATAGACCGATTTTTTTACTCCCAATAATTTCACAAATATTCGGGAAATTACTGCTTAAAGTCTGATTTCCATAGTGAAAAAAATTTTGTTAGTATTTTTTACTAAAAAATCAAAGCGAGAAAAAAATCAAAAATACCATCAGAGTGACAGAGATCGTTTTTTACTTTTTTCTTTTTTTATAGTGGATATACTTTGACAGATGCATGTAACATAACCTATAAATTTCAAATTTTGTTTTGTTTTTGAAATAAAAAAGACAAAAACACTTTAAATATACAACAATAAATTTAAAATAAATAAACTTAACATTATTATTCATTATTTCAATTGTTTTCATAATGAATTAAAATGAATGACACAAAAGGAAATGTTTAAATTATCAATTGACCATAAAATAACTACTATAAAATGTTCCATAATGACGTCATACAAAATGATTTCTCCTCCATATATAGTTTTCCTATAAAATATTTCTCCAGTACTGAATAAAAATACTTCTCTTGATATATTTTGTCAGTACTGCTATAATAATTTTCTCAGTAACCATATAAATTTATTTAGTACTGAATAATTTTTTTATACTGAAAATGTTTTTTATTTCTCTCCCACTTTAAGAAAAATTATATTTTGTATCCCGCCTTGACTATTTGTTCAGTATTTTTTCATAATGGAAATCAGGCTTAAAGCTGAATGCATACTTTAATTTCTTCGTTCATTCATTCATTCAAACAATTTTGTCGATCAATCGTAGTAATCCTAAATGACAATTTTTTGTTCCTACATTTTGTTGCAAGAGATAGTGTAACTCTAACTTTTTGTCTCAACGAACATTGAGTAAAAGAGACAACATGACATCAAAACCAAATATTATGCAAATAACAGCCATTGTTATTCGGTCCCAATGGGATTAATTTATTTTAGTTCCAGACAAAATCGTTACGAGAATCGTTCTGAAACTTTAGCATAGTATGAATCGTCAAAACAAAATTACCGAACGAATGAATGAATGAATGAACGAAGAAATCGAAGTATGGATTTGGCTGAAGGCAGAACCATCCATGAAGTAAAATAAAATAAGAAAACAAAATTTTAACGAAAATTGTTTTTTTTAGACACATGAGCCATGAAAACTTAAAAAAAATTAATATTGTGCGAATGCAAAACTAGAAAAGCAGGCTGTTTTTTGTTTGGTTTTATTTTCCTTATTTTTTTCGCGAATTTTATCGCACAATTATTTTTTATTAAGTGACAGATAAATTTAACGAAGAATTTTTAGTTTTTTTATGTTCTGCTTGGGTGAAACTAAGCAAAGCCTACTTATCGCAGTTGTATTTTTTCTTATTTTTATTTTTCTTTCCTATTTTCGATAAAGTTTGGCATAAGGGCTTGGATTAGAATACAACAACTTAAAACGAGATTTCATGAAAAACTAAAATTGTACATGGCTAATCGGCATTTCCGTGTTAAACTAAATGGTGAATACTCGGAAATAAAAAATTCTATTTGTAAAATAGTAAGAAGGTTATTTAACAGATGGTGCTTTAGTGACCGTTAGATTTAATAAGAGATGGCGTGGCAGTTAACAGGACATAAAATAACATTTTACGTTTTTTACATATAGAATGTAAAAAACCGTGTAAATTACATTGTGTAAATTGTCCCAAATAGAAAAATTTTGTCACTTTTTCCAACACAATCAACGTGAATTTTTTGAAGATGATGGAATGATCTTGTTAAGGAATTCCAGCTCAAAGAAAGCTATAAATACGTATAGCTTGCTCAATGAAGTAACTAACCAAGATGAACCTCTGGTACGATAAAGTTACTGGTTCACTTCAATAAATACTATATTATAATTAATTTAATATGTAAAAAATGGATTCGTTTCAGTAAACTGATATGCCTGTTTGGAACAACTCCAATGGCCATATAGGCCTATCCACATTTATAGTAATTAATTTTATCTATAGTCGCCGGTTCTAGCTTAATTGGTTAAGAGAGTTGGTAGGGCTGTTTACGGCCTCTAAGCCACAGATTATTATTATTTTATCTATAGTTGATACAATGGCTAAAACTTTTGGAGTTGGAACGGAAGATACTTGGTTCAAACACTTATTGTTATTATTGTCGAAACATAGAGTAGTTATCGTTTTTACGGTTCCTGTAAGTCAGTCCAAGATGCCAACCAGGTGCGTGATTACCTTCTATAATGAGCTCGGCATACCGTTTAAGGCCCCATATACAATACTTGTTTGGAAAAATATTTTACGAATGTTCGAGGCCTTATATTAGTTTTAACAACCTGAAAAAACAGCTAGCGCTTGACGAACTTTTTAAATAATAATATTCAACTGAGTGTCTGGGGTTTTCCAATAGGAGGTTTCATTTTAATATTAATAATGAAATAAATATGGCTTTCTAAAATTGTTGACCAGTTTCTTCCGATACTGTTGTATTTAATAGGACAATATGAGGAAAGGCTTTGGAACGTAAGCGTAGTGGATTGATGAATTAAAATACAATTTCCTGCTAAAAAGGGTTATTATTAGCATTTAAAAAATATTGGTTAGCGGCACGAATAGCCGTACTTTATACTAAGTAATCGTTAAGGGGATGAGCAATTATATGGAGCGTTGGAGTACAAGTTAACTGGTAATTTCGAAGTGGAATAAATTGAAAGAATTTAGTATCTATGGTGCTAGACAAAGTCGAGGTATAAGTTTCACAAATAATATTAGAAGGTAATTAAAAGTTAAGATAGCATACTTCTGGATGAACAATTTAAGGGCACAATGGTGATTAGGTTTAAATTAACAATATTCTTACACTATATCGAAGATATATCTTTGGATCGTTTTAGACTCTAAATTTAAACTTCCTAAGGATGAACATATTTCATCAAGCAGTGATGTTATGGTGATGAGACCTATAATGATCAGTATTAAAGCATTTGAAACAATTATTCATATTCGGATAAGTAGGATCAATACTACTTCAAATACTTTGAACAGACTTCGATTCGACTAAATCGTAACAATCACAACGCTATATCTATTCAGTTTAAATGTTATTTATATACCAAATATCGAATACGTTCTTTCAAAATGCTTATCTACCTTCATTCGAATTGCTAGGTATTTAGATTATATACTCGGTAAACTTACTATAAATATAGCAAAATCACTCGATCGATAGTTAGAAAATTAAAATATATCTTTCATATTAAAAATGAGCGTATACGATTTGAATCTGTCAAACTTTAACAATTTGAAATAATTGACTTGACTTTTTTTTTATTTTTTGGAACAAAATATAAAAGTGTTCTCTGGAAGAAAAGTACGTGCTCTGTAATAAAGGAACAACAAGTACATTACCATATTGTTGAAATTGTGGTTGACTCAACGCAATTCTTTCATACAAGAAACCACCATGATTTCAACTCTTCTTTTCGGTCACTCAAAATATTCAGTTGTTGGTTAAATGGAATAAAGGTTTCCATAAAGGTTTTTTATCAAATTTCTTCAAACGAATAGAATCTGGGGTAAAGAATGAATAGAACCTTGAGTATCTGGTAACCCGTATAAAGACACTATTATAAAAATGGCAAGTCCAGTTCTTATTCACTGTAATAATCAAAACGTTTAGATGAAAATATAGGTATTAGTAGTCTTTAAGCGTAAGCTCACCAGAAATGATCGTTTTTTGAAGAATTGTCCTTGTTTCGATAACTATCATCTTCGTCCTCTTTTGGCTCATATTAAAATTTAATTTGCTCACTTTTATTGTTTCAAAGCAAACTTACCATTTTACTTAATTGTTATACTCACCACAAATTATATGAAGTGTGTGAAGTTATCCTCGGATTCTATTCCAGAAAAAAAATAAAATATTCATCCCATCCCAGCAAAAAATTGTGTAATTTATTGAAATTATTAAAAAAGCACTTAAGATAATTAAATTTCTATCGTCTATTAGGAATTTCAAATTACTACCATGTCCACTTATCATGAGCAAAAATTCAAGACCATGAGCAAAAATTGAATGGTATATAGTGAAATTTGAAATTTCGCGCTCTTGGCCTAAATGTAAATGTCCCAACTTGTTCAATCTATAGAAAATTAATACATAAGTTGGGCCAATAGTTCAAATCTTAACACACGGCCTATCTTGTAGTACTGTAAGTGGACATAAATTGTAAATGACATGGGATCGATCACAACGCTCATCATATTCCATCTAAGGATATCTATCCCCAGATATATGGATCATTTTAAGGCCGGATCATTTTATACTCTTTCGCCTTTCTCTCTTAACATCTTATCAATAAGTCGATACGAATAAACTATTTCGTAAAATAAAATCAACAATAAAATATCTTGGTTTAACTATCAATCAAAATATCTTATCTAACGTGTTCCCACTACTGCGACTTCCCATATTCATAACAATTGATTGACAGTCAAATTTACATATTACACAAATCATGGCGAACACAAATAATAAAAAAAAAACATTTCCGATTTCGAAACATATCCAAACATATGAATATGTCATTCATTCATTCAAATTCATAAACATCAATCCAATAATTGATTTGATATATTTCTATTCGAATTGATTCCAACGATTTTCGTTCCAAATAAAATATCACATTTCAATTGAACGGTATGTGTAATGTATTCTTTATTATACGATCATTAAATCGTATATATATGATGAAAAACAACAACATCGTGTTTGTAAAACAATGAAATTCGAAACTTATTTTTTTTTTGCTAGAAAAAGGATAGCTTCCTTTATTAGTATACTGACCTTATTCACGTCATCACGGATTTTGTATAAATACACATATTTCCGTGACTACAAGTATATACCCTTAATCCTTACAATATATGTACATGGATATATGTTTGTACATAAAAAAAAATAAACTTTTACTGGCATCTAGACTAGAACGTTTGTGTATCTGGAGTACATAAAATAGTAAATACACAATACCACATATTAAAATGTAGTTTTTATTTTGCTCGAAAAGCTTTCAAGCTTTTTCCTCGTATTTGGTTTATGTGACATTAACTTCATTAAGTGTAGAAATTAAATTAATAAAATAATAAAAAGTGTTTATATATTTTGTTGTCATTTTAATCGTATATGAGTGTTGTTTTATTTTGAGCCGGATTTAATTTTAGTTTTTGGGATTTGAACTTTTGTTTTTAATTTGATGTAAATTAATTTTTTCTACTTTACTTTAATACGATTTAAGTTATGGTTAAAATCTAAATATATATATTATGTAATACGAGTATAGATAAAGAAATATTCTACCTGCGAGAGAAATCATTATTACTGTTTTAATGGATAATGTATACGAGTATGTTGGGTAGTTTTACAAAACATATCTTGTTTTACATGGTGGTACCAAAAAATATAAAAAGTGTTAAAAAATATATCATTAAACACAAAAAGTGTCGATATACTTAAACACTAACACTTTCGACACTTTTCTATAAATTCATGTTTATTAATAGTATACATACTTAAATTACTCGATTATATATTAAATTTCAATTAAATATATACCGATATCTCTCTAAGTCGAAAGGTATTAGAATTACACAAAAAATAATAATTATCTATAAATGTAATATAAATCTTTCTCAAAAATAAATTTACACCTACAGTAAATAATTATCCAACCTTTGACCCAAACAATATTTTTCTTGCCTCCATCTTCTAATCTCCTTCATTGTATATACGTATAATAAAACACAACAACAGGCAACAGAACACAAAAAAAATATAATAACAAATTTCAATAAATCCTTACTGACAGGATTTGTCTTCGATAACAAAAGAAAATTTCTTAAAAACTACAGAATTAAATAGATAAGATGTAAACAAATATCTTTTAAGCAAGAAGAAAAAAGCGACATTTTACAAAAAAAAAAATAAAAGGAATACAACAACACAAAAAAATTAATCAATATTGTAATATTAGGAGTAATATACAGTACAAAGATTATACCAATAAAGGCTGGATAAGAATTTAATACAGTCGATTGTTTTAATCTGGTGGTACTATTTATATATATTCTTGCTCTAATCCATGGCCGGCCATACACTAACAATGTACATATATACTAGGTTACACCGTCTTTTTGGCTTGTCTCTAATCTTCTACTGTATATATATATATATATATATATATATATATATATATATATATATATATATATATATATATATATATATATATATATATATATATATATCCTTGGAAGATATACTGTTCGTGTAACCTTATCTAATCCCCTACACTTTTTTGCTAGGTTACTTGTTGTGTTTTATTTTCCAATTTTTGCTCTTGCTGCTATTTACTCATTAAACCTTTTTAATTTGTTACGTAAATTAAAAAAGAAACAAGAAAACCAAAATTGACTTCTTTCGAAAAACAGAATACAATTTCCATTTTGTTTATCCTTCTACAATTTGTACTATGTATTTCAGAAAATTAATAAAATAAAATTCAAAGTAGCAGAAAAAATACCGAATTTTTTATTTGTATTTGATTGATCCAAACTAATTTATTTACCTTTTAAAATATTTGATGCCGAGAAAGATTTTTTACACAAATATAAATGTTTTACATTCGATAATTTTTACATTTTTGGTTGTTTGTCGCTTAAGTACACTTTTCGTTATTAAAGAATTGATAAATAATAAAAAGTGTTACATGGTGGTGCGAAATAATGAAAAAGTGTTGAAAAGTGTAGAAAGTAGAAAATTTTAAAACTTTTTACACTTTTTTAATTATTTTACTCCTAAATCAACTATATTATAGAAGAGGAAAGTACAACGCTTTTTATAAATTAGTTTTAGGATGATTAACTCATTAAAGTACCATATATCGGAGAAATACAACTAACAGTTTCACGTTATATTTGTTTTTGTTTTTCTTGTGTACTGTGTAAAAGAAAAAATCTTCTTGCGTACTGTGCTGGACTCTTACCGACTAAAACCTCACCCTCCGTAAATTACATAATTTCAGGTGTTGGATGTCCATGTTATTATCAGTTTATGTTGTTAGGTTCATGTTGTGTTTTCAGTTTTTTATTATCTAGGTATTAAAAGTGTTCCAATTTCACACCTCCCACAGAATCTTAGTGATATTATTTTCCATTGTCAACCGCCTTATTTGATCAGTACCCTCACGACACTCCCGCTCCATCCGTTTACAGTGAAAAATAGTGTATGCTTTAGTAAAAAAAAGCGGAAAAAACAGCCATGGCCAAATAGGAATTACGGTAAATGGAAGTTGATTAAACGATGCTTACACTTTACCCACTCTTACTCTTGAAATCAGCTGTCTAGTCCACGACGCAGTGTCTGTGTTCTCCCATCGTTTCTATTATTGTTTCATCATTTCTTTTCGGCGCTTTCGTTAAGAGTGCCGCTGAGTACTGTCACTCTCTGTTTAGCCATTAACATAATAGGTCACATGCTGGCCTTTACAGTGTTCAATGATCGAATCCATACGAGTACCCCATACAAAATGATTAATGTGACTACCGTGGCGTACTGGCCATTAATCGAATAAGGTAAGTTGTTGTTTTATTCGTCTTTACCACCGGTTGTCTAATAATCTTTTGAAAGTTTCGTCGATGGTCCAGCCCCACCAACAAAATAATCAATTTTAACTATTATAGTTGTATACTTATTCCTCTGATGTTAAAATCCATATGCGAAAGCATTCTCCTACCTACCATTACATCTGCCTCGGTTTTTCTCCGGCGCCATGCAACCGATGAGTGCAGGGCCATTTGGAGATGACTTCAACCGCGGACTCTCGCCTTACAAGTTTTTATTATCTCGCCGATACAAAAGGTGCTAGGTCATCGACATATTCCACTATTGCTTGAGTTTCTCAGGCAAGAGAGTTCTGATCACACCAACATAAAGAATATCTGAGCAGAGATCCTAAAAACGTGCCTCTGAAAAACCTTTCTAAGACTCAATATCACTTGCCGTTTCTCATACCTTTGCTAGATTAACTCTTAAACTACGCTATTGAGTGCATTCCGTACATCGTTGTCAATTACTACTGAGATACGTCGTGTGGGTTTAGATCCGTTAACGGATTTGTCAACAAACTCATAACTTCCGCTAGATCATCTACAATAGAACACCCCGCTTGTAACCCGTACTGATTATCTACAACCACTTTGTTGACTTCTTCTATTAATCTGTAACGCACTAGGTGCTCAGATAGTTTCCCGAAGTTGTTCAACAGGCAGAGTGGTCTAAATGATGCAGGCACATCAAGTCTAGCTATCTTTCAGATGCATGGAAATTCTTCATTTTAAAAAGTTTGATTTCTAACATTTGAAATTCTTTTTGAGTGAACATCAGATGTCCAGCAGTATCTAGTTCTTCCCTAGTGAATGTTACAAATTCTTGCGGCTGTATGTTCACAATCTTATAATCTTGTGAACAAACGGTACAGTGTTTGATAGTTTACAGCGCTAATAGTGAAAAATCACGGATCATTTAACCGGATTGGAGCGTCTACCAAATCCTTTATATAATTAATTTTTAATCCTATCCAGAGCTAAAACAAGTTAAGCTTCTTTCTTGAAACAGCTTCAAGACAATTGATAAATAATAAATATAGTGTTACATGGTGGTCTAAAAAAGTGCAGAAAGTGGTCAATATTAACATAAATATTAACACCTTTAACACTTTTTTATTATTTTACTCCAAAACCAACGATCTTATGGCATAGCAGATAGTAAAACTTTTTAAAATTATTTTTATCGTAGTTTACTTACGAAAGCACAATATATTTGATCTGGGAAATACAGCTTGTACTTTAACGTTATAAACATTAAAACTATTTCAATATTAAATTTCGTGAGTTAATCGTCCAACGCTTGATAAGTTTAAAGCTGTAGTAGTAAAGATTCAAAGATTCAGAATTAGTTTTAGCTCTTAACAGTTATACTTCTTCCTTGTAGAATCGTTTCCATAATGTCAATCTATTTAATAATATTCATCACTTGACGATGAAGTTTTACTAGATGATTTCATGATATCGGACAAAGAACTGCAGTCACCTTTATGTCACCAATAAATTCCTAGAATTGAAAAATAATCCCTTTATATATACGTTTATAACAGTCATGTTAAGCGCCAACTACACATTATGCAATAAATAAATATACGGCTTGAACTTTCTACCTTATTATATTATTGGTGGAAAGCACAACAAACAAGAAAACTTAAAAAACAGTACAAAAAAAATAAACTTTGATATTACATCAACTGTAAAATATGCGTTTAAATAAAACCACTTAGCATGCTTTCATAGACTTAATCGACATTTTTGAAATAATAAAAGCAAAAAAAAATATGCGTGTTATAAATGACTTTTTTCTGCTTCTTGCAAGAATAATAGAAATTACAACAACAACAAAAAAGAATTTTAAAATGTAAAATACTTTTACCCTCTAAGAATAGAACAAAACATTTAAAAGAATAGAATTTTAACTTTATTTATTTATTTATTTTTTTTGGTATATACGAGTACGCGCTTATGGAAATTTTTTTAACGACAATTTTTAGTTACGCTAAAATCATACTTGGGTGGCTTTCCTTTATTCTATAAAAACGGTTAGCTTTATATCAAGCTTTAATATGTCAGAGCGATGAAAACTTTTTATAAAGAAATCTGATATATGGTATATGGCGTCTTAATACATGTTAAGCGCATATTCAAAAACTATATTATCCAGTTCAAATTGTTGAGGTTTACCTACATAAAGAAACCTTAAGTTGACACATTTAAAGACAGTGAATTTACGGTTGAATTGTACGAGTATATACACCTTCTAAGAATATAACAGTAATAACAACACTAAACTTAAACAATACCTTCCGTAAAATTCAATTAAATTCGTATTTATTAAGACATTAAAACCTTACTATTCAACTACCCATTAGCTATAAGCTATAATACACAAATAAAACCACCCACAACCATAAAAATCAAACAAATTGTTATAATACCTTATAATTTCCAAAGAATTTAATTTTACTCTATATATGTACATATATATATATATAAACAGTAAAGCTTTTTTTCGGTATATTAAAGCTTTTAAAACACTTTAACCGTATAAATATAAAATATGCGAATCAATAAAGTAATTTAACAATTTTTTATATATGATTATATTACTGAAGTGTATGAAATATATATTTTAATTTATTTTGATATTTCTCACAACAACAACAACGCCAGAATAAGAAAAGCATAATGGAAAAGTTTATTAAATTAAAAAAAAATAACGAAATATTAATTTATTATAGTCCCAAATTGTACATTTGGAATACAAAAATATTGTTTCGTATCATAACGCACTGTGTGTTTGCGGACGACGTACACATAAACAACACAAGAATAATAGAAATAATAATAAGACATAAGTAACATTATGTCTTCCTATTTACTTGTACATGGTATTTTCATCTTCATCTTAACTATTATTTTGAATCATAAACAACGATATATATATATATATATATATATATATATATATATATATATATATATATATATACATATATATATATATACAGTTGAATTATGCTCGTTAAGCGAGGTTTTCGCTTAACGAGCATAATTCGTTCCAGAATCTCTCTCGTAAAGCGAAACACTCGTTAAGCGAAACAAAGCTGCCTATATAAATTAATTTAAAATACGAAAATGCGTTCCATGCTGAAAAATAGTCAAAAAAAAAAAGTTGTTTTTGCCGACGCTTCAAAATTTAGACGCTTGGTGAAAAGACGATACAGCATTATCGTTGAAAAAATATATAGCGCGCGTAGCCACTGCCTCTTAAGGGAGATGGTTCTCAATGAACGAAGAAACAGATTCCCATGCTTTCAGCATTTCTCGTATTGCGCTAGAAGATTGTTGCTTTGTTTTTACCTCGACCTCCTTATCTGACAAACTCTTCATAATTTCTTTTTTTTTGACAGTATGGCCAAACACATTGTTTATCCATTCAGTAAAAAGGTTACGTGTTAAGCATTTTTGTTGGACCTCCACATCACATTTAGCCTGTTTTTGTCGATTTTACACTTCTTAAAGGCTCGTGGAGTTTCTGAATGAGAAACAAGCAGTGGTTTAATCTTTTAATCACCACTTACATTGGCACAAAATAGCAGCGTGAGACGGTCTTTCATTGGCTTGTGTCCGGGCAACGCATTCTCCTCTGCTGTTATATAGGTTCGCTTTGGCATATATTTCTAAGAACCCGTCTCGTCACAATTAAAATTTGTTGCGGCAGGAAACTCTTAAAATCTACGAGCTTCTTGAAGTCGCCGATAAAGTTCTCAGCTGTCTGTGTCAGATCTTGCAGCCTTACCATGCCTTACAATGCTGTGAATGCCGGTTCTTTTTTTAAATTTTTCGAACCACCCATGGCTTAATTCTATTTTACGATTCGGGACTTTCCCTCGTTATGTGAAACGTCGCTCGTTAAACGAGACGTTTTTTTACAATGTTTTTTGCTCGTAATGCGAATTAATCTTTATGAGAGGTGCTCGTTAAGCGAGGTTTTTCTGTGTATATATATATATATATATATATATATATATATATATATATATATATATATATATATATATATATATATATATATATATATATATATATATATATATATATATATATATATATATATATATAGTATAAGCACGATTTACGCAACACTTGGTAATTGCAACTTTCGATATAAGCACTAAGTGCTATAACATTCGCATTTAAAAAGTTGTTGGTGGAAAGCTTTCAAAAAAAACTCTGGCAGTTGATCCATTTGTGAAACAATTTCAACAAAAAATTATGGAATCTAAGTAGGTTATAATTTGTTCTGGAAGCTTTTACTAATGACACGCTAGTTCGGGTAATTCCTCGGGAATAGGCAATTGGGAAATGATTTTATATTTAATTGGGCATGTTGAAACGGGGTATTTCATTCCGGATTCTTTAGCAAAAAATTCCCTCATCGTTAAGACGAGTCAAGAAAATACCGAAAATATAGTTTTTGATGCATAGACGCGATTTTAATATTATTTCAAATGGAAATTATAAACGATTGTAGTGTGTTTTAAATTGATTTTATTCTGATTGTGAAATTTCACTATAAATAAACATTAATAATTTGACAAAAAAACAGTGTGTATAAAAAACTTGAACATTTTGTTATAAATTCTATGTTCTTTTCGAAATAGTGTAATATCATGTATATACATATATTGTAACACAGAACTAGTACAGTAACATCCAAAATGTGGATAATTCTTCCAAAACATTACTTCCAGCTACATTATTCTCTGATTCTGATTATGGCGAAGAAGCTGCGGTTGTTGTTATGGTATCAACAGCTGCAGCATGTTTTCTGTTAGCAGCTAGCCTCGAAGAAGAAGTACACTTAAAAAAAACAACATTGCTGGATAAAAGAGTATAGGAAAAATAGAAATCGATTTGGCAACACACAAAGCTTGATGCTAGAATTGAACCCTAATTCGAAAGATTTTTAAAATTTTCTTCGAATGGACGAAAAAACCTCTAATTTTATTTTATTAGCAATCAGGCACGATATGGAAAAATGCGATACTAATATAAGCCCAGAAGAAAAACTTGCGGTTAATTTGAGGTTTAGCGAATCTATTTATAAACGTTTTATAAATCAATTTTACAGGTAATGAAGTAACATATTATCAGCTTCCTACTACTAAAGAAGAATGGGTAGTAATTTCCGATGAATACAATGTTAAATGGCAGTTTCCTCATTGTTTAGGTGCACTCGACGGAAAGCATATTGCGTTTAGGCCATTAAAAATAATTCACCGCTCTTTTCTAACTATAAAGGATTTGAACAGTATAGTATTCCTCGGGCTTGTAGATGCCTATGCTAAATTTATTTTTATAGATTTTGGCGGCAATGATCGGATTAGTGATGCAGGCATTTTACAACGTTCTAATTTTATGTATATACTACAGCACCCTGATAGGCATCAAAAAAATGTTTGGCAATTCAAGAATGCTGCCACATTTTTTTATTGGCGATCCCGCCTTTCTGTTATCGGACAATATGATGACGACCATCGACGAATCAAACAAAAATTTTAATCGGAGATTAAGGCGTGTTCGCCACCACATTGCAAGGACATTTGGAATTTTATGTAATAGATTCCAAATTTTCAAAAAACCAATAAATCTTAATCAAGAGAAAGTTACAAGTATTGTGCAATGTTGCCGTGTACTTACTTCACAATTTGTTAATAACAAAAAGTGAGTGGTACAGAGAAGATCATCAACAACAAAATACCACAACGAAGTTTGCGGATATCACGGCCCAACTTGAAAATACGACGTCGCAACAGACGGCATATGGTCGAAATAATAACAGATCTAGATCTGGACAAAGCGTCAGACAACAACTGACGGAATATTTTAATAATGGAGGAATGATTAATAAATAAAACAAATTTTTCGAAATGTACAATATATAAATTAATTTTTGGTTTTTCTTTCAAAAGACATATCCGTTAGATCTCTATCCGTTTAAACTTTCAGGGAGTCAATTCTGATTCCGTGAAAAGCAAACAGAAAATTGTTTGCACTTAGAAATAGAAAAATTTCTTTATTTATCACTGAAAAAGCTTTTAAGTTTTTTGAACCAAAAAAACATTTTACATTTTTATTTAAACTATTTATAAAATTATTTCGGATTTCCAAAATTATCGCCAAGCAAAACCTAATTACTATGAAAATCGGAAAAAATCCGGGAATAAAATACCTCGCCTTAACACACCCATTTGAGTTTTAATATTTTTTTGTCTGACAAACTGAGGTATAAAGCTAGTGTTAAATTGGGAATAATTTTCCCTTCGAATTATGGTATGGAAAAATTAATCCCAATTCATAAATATTAATGTACATCGAACTTTTTCGTCAGTAGGCCGAAAAAAATATATTTGAACAGAAATAACATGAAAATCTTTCCCCAATACCCCGGGATATTACCAGAATAGTTTCACGAACGTAAACATCATTTTCCTATACAAACAAACAGCTCTGCTAAAAACCCAGATCGTTTGAAGAAAAATATTTTTACACCGAATATTTTTCACTGGACCAACACGTCGTTAATTTAACCAAACAAAGGTAACTATAAAAAAAGTCGGCTCACCTCATTGCACCTAATAAAAATCAAGATGGCAAATTTTGAGTCATTGAATGAAGTCATTGATTTATTGGTTTATTTGGATTCTGGAAACGAAATACCAAGCCAATTATCAACAAAGTATGTAAGAATTAGAATTCCATTGGTGGATCAGCCATTGATAGAAGATGTTGTATATTGTAGTGACAGTATATGGCCGAATCAAATCAACAGTTCAAATCAGGAATAACACTTAAAGATGAAATGAAAAGCATCACCATATGCCACATTCTCAATACAACGAATTGTATAATTGAGTAACTATTTATGTGGTCGGTGCATGCGGCATTATCAGTATGAGCAACTGGCCTGGGTTTAATTGAGTTGCCTAAATCGAGTTTAAACTATATATATATATATATATATATATATATATATATATATATATATATATATATATATATATATATATATATATATATATATATATATATATATATATATATATATATATATATATAAGTTATATATATATATATATATATATATATATATATATATATATATATATATATATATATATATATATATATATATATGGCAACATATTATGGATTTGATTTGGGCCGAAATAAGTAGTTCAGTCTTACGATGGTGCTTCTGTAATGGTGGGAAAGAACACAAACAACGATTAGAAAGATTTATGCCAAAGCGCTATTTATTCATCGACCGCACATCGACTGAATCTAGTTATTTCACAATCAGTAGAAAGCATTAGTTCTTATATATTTTTTTTCTACTATGTTCAGCATGTTATGTTCCTTTGCTCACTCACAAAACAATCAAATGCTTTACATGATATAATTAAGCATAAAATTCCAAGTTATGTACCAACTCTATGGTCATCTAACACTGGGGTCCTAAATGTTGTTAAATCACGCCAATCGGAGCTACGTGAATTTTTTGAAGCTGATTTTTTGATTATCAGATGGTGGATTGCTTCACTTTATCGAAAAGTTTGAAACAAAATTTTTATTAGAATTATTTGGCAACTTATTCAGTTTAACCGATATTCTATTTAATATTTTACAAACTTTATTCTTATATATTTCTACTGTAACTCAAATATAGTCAAAACCAAACAAAACATAGAAAAACTTTGTAGTAAGTTTGATTATATTTATAATGAAGTAGAAGCTGAATCAGGGCCGCCATGTCTTGAACGGACACAAAATGACCCTAAATTATACTATTTAAAATTATATAATGAAATTATAGATAGAATATTAATCCAGATGAATACTCGCTTCGAGAGCTTGAAAGAATAATTTTTTATAGAATTGTTAAATTCACAAAATTTGAACAATTTATATATGTAGTTCAAATTTTCCGCTTAATGAGTTTAATTAATTAAAAAATGCTTTTGGCGAATTTTGTGATTTTGCTCAATAAAAGAATGAACTGTTCCGATTCATTTCAAAAACTTTAATTAGAGGGTATTTTAAAACACCTTCCAAGTAATGACTTAAAGTCAACGTTTGGGGAACTGTTTAAATTTTAGTTATGACGTTACCTTCTAGTACAGCGAGTAATCAGCGATCATTTTCCGCATTAAAACGTATTCTAACATATCTAAGGAATACAACTAGTCAGGGGCGACTATCTAATCTATCTCTAATTTCAATTGAGAAGCGTATGCATAAAAAAAACTACTTGGTAAGGTCACGCTGCACCACTGATATATATATATATATATATATATATATATATATATATATATATATATATATATATATATATATATATATATATATAAATATATATAAATATATATATATATATATATATATATATATATATATATATATATATATATATATATATATATATATATATATATATATATATATATATATATATATATATATATATATATATATATATATATATGTATACGTTTAAGGTCAAAACACGAAAAATAATCGTTCCTGCAATAATCGTACCGTATACCTTAGAACGTATTTATAAAATTAATCCCTTGCTCACCTGTACTTGTGATATTAACAACTTTTGTGCTTTTTAAGGCGGCAAATAAAATTTTATTTATATACACAACACAACATAACAAGCAAGTACAAAATATATCTAAATACAAAGGTAAAGTTATTGAGCTATAGGTACATATATACGAGCACGGTATCAACATCAAGACTATATGAAGTTGGGGAAAAAAATATCATGTATAGTAGCAAAGGATTAAATTTTCCATCTTTTTTATTTTCACATAAGCTCCTTTCATACTTACTCGTCATTAAAGTGATTTGATTCAATATTTTTATTTTGTACATTGCGCGAAATAATTTTATATTTTTTATGTAGTATACAAATTTTACCACCGATGTTAAGTGCAAAGCTTCTTATATAATATAACTTATTAAAATAAAACGAAAGCTATATAAAAATGTTAAAAGCTTATCGATATTGTGTTAGAAATTAAGGAACATACTCATTTTTAAAATTATTTGAAATAAGTATAAGCTTTTGATGAAATTAGTAAAAGCTTACTTTCGTACTTTAAACAACTTTTTTTATTAGTTAATAGTATTTAAAACTACACATGTTTTTGTTATTTTTCATTCGAATTAAACTGTAGCTTGAAAAGTTGTTGATTTAAAATTTTTGTTTGCTATTTTTGAAATATCAGCAACAGGTATCCGAGCTTTCATAGTATTTTTCTAGCTTAAAACGCAAGTTCGAATTGAACATAATTAAGATGAATGTGTTGTATAAATTTTTTAAAGCCTGTGACCATTTTGTACTTATATATTACCATAGTTCATATACATTTGGGACAACTTCTAATCTTCTCGCATTCAATCACTAAAATCGAAATACTAAGATAGGACTGTCTGTCCTATTGATCTGTATCGTACACCACATATTGATGGCTCAAATATAAAATCTTGGCCCAAGTTTAACATTATATATATATATATATATATATATATATATATATATATATATATATATATATATATATATATATATATATATATATATATATATATATATATATATATGTTTATCAGTAAAAGTAAAAAATAATTTTTAATGAAGTCCAATAATAAAAGGTCGATGTACATACACCACTTATTATGCGAGCATTGGACGTACTGAGTACAGAAGTGGGAACTGGATGAACAAAAATAAGATTTCACCCAAACAGACAAAGAAGTGAACTGAACTAAAAGTTCAACTTCACCAAATATTTGGGGTGCTCTAGAAGAAAATTTAACAGCAGGTATTATACCTTTAAATTGGATTCACATAAGGTTAATTTCACCACAAACCAAATTAAATTGTCTGCTATTAGCGATTTCATTTTCAAATTTTGAAATTTGAGAATTTTAAAATTCGTCCTTATAAATATAATTTCGAATTCCGAAATATTCATGGCGAATTCCGAATTGTTTTGGCTTAATGCGGTCGAGATTATGAGCAACCAAAATCACTAAATTCCATGCAAAATGTTGCAGTGCTAGAAAATGGAACGCGGTTTTGCTGCTTAACTTTTAGATGAATGGACATCATCAAGATACCGATTATGGTTGAATGTGAATGACCATTCGAAAGAAAAGTTCTGGAACTTAGAACCAGTTTCGATTGAAGGACGTTTCCTTGCGAATACGCTGCGACCCTGGAAAACACATTGCAAAACAACATTCTAAATTTTGGTAAAGATATAACGTCCATAACAACTGATGGAGCAGCAGTTATGAAAAAGTTTCCATGTTATCAGTAGTTGTGCTTCGCACACGCGATTCAGTTAGCTGTAATTAATAATTTCTTTAATAAATCGAATACATACTACTGAATTGGAGCATATTATACAGAAAATGTTAGTGGAGAAAACCAGAAAGTGACAATATCAAAGGATTAGGAGTACGTAGACGAAGATTGCGGTGGCTTGATTGTATAAATTGATAATAAAGCTGAATTTGAGCATGTTTTAGTAATTGAAGAATTTTGATTTAGTTTGATCATCAGAAATTAAGAAATTTTGATTGTAAACCAACACCATTGTTTGAGCATATCAGATGATATACTTCAAATTTTTGTTAAAAAAATTTCAAAAAGAATTGAAACTTATTATGGACTCTAGAACTAGATGGAATAGCTTAGTAAAATGCTTGAAAGATTTAATCAACTACAAAGCAGTTTTATAAAAGCTTTGATTGACATGACATCTGATATTTTCATTACAGATGTTGAAATAACATTATTTTTGCGCTTCTCCCAGTTACGCTTACTGTTGACACCCTCTGTCGAGATGACGCAAACCTTCTTTCTGTTGATGCAGTACTATCTCTTATGCTTGAGAACTTCGAATCTAATGATCTCTCACTCAATTGAAACACGCTTTAAGAGAACGAATAAGCCAAAGACGCACAAATGTATCAGGTTCTCTTCAGTATTTTCATAATGGTGGAATAAGTGAAACTAATGCCAGACCATTTAAAAATATAATAGGCAAAGTTATTGAAAGCTTTTCACAAAGATATTCATCACAATTATGGAAAATTCGTCAGAATCTGACGATTTAGAATAAATATTTTGAATCACGAACCACGACGCGCAGTCCCAGTCATTAAAGCAAAAGAAGGATAACCAAATTCAATTGAATTTGTCATCGAACATGTCTTTTAAAATTTTAAAATTTAAATCGGAATGAAATTCTTTAAAGCGAACAGCGTACGAGGAAATATTTTAGAGCCCGTAAACTCATTTTTTATTTCGATTCCTCCAAAGAGAGTAGAGCAAGCTATCTAAGTTGCTGGTACCTTTTGTACAAAGGTCCGATCGAAACTAGGTGACGTAGTATTTAGTGATCTCTGTTTTCTTAAACATATTCTAGGCAAACAAAACAATAATACACCATTTTAAAACATTGATTGTCTGCACTAAGTACTAACTTACTAAGTACTAACTTACTAAGTAACTGCACTAAGTACGAGTTTTTGTACAAGTATTGGTATCATTATTGATCAGAAGAATTAATCAAAATTGGGAATCCCTATCTGCTAGTTCATCTGTGCCAATTAATAGCAAAATTGAAAATATTTTAGAAAATCAAAATAAATTTTTCTTTACTATTTAAAAATATGGTTGTATAACCTTCGTTTTTAAACACTGGCACTCTATGAAGATGATTAATTATTGGCATACTGTAATTGGTATAGTAATCCAAGCTTTATTTATATTTATACAAAGCTCATATCACTTGGTTGGCCTTGGAAATTTTCCAATAAGATCACATTTTAAATATCCCTAGGTCATAAAGGATTTTCATACCCTGCACTCACATAATGTTCCCCTTACCAGTTCTTCACAATCTAATCCATGTGTTTCGGAATCTTTGTACTGCTGCAACACCCAGTATAAGTTTCGGATACCATATGTCAGCATTCTACTGAAATATACCTTTTTATTTATTTAATAATGAAACCAGGATAGAGGCCCAACAACACTATACAAAAAGAACCTCGAAATTTGACCGTCAACCGACGTGCTCCTTTCTTTAGAACATTTGACTTCCGTTTTGGAACAATCAAGCTCAAATAAATATGTTTTCGATTCAACAGACAAACCAGTTTAAATTTAGAAATCGTACTAAAATTTCGAATTGCCTATTATACATAGCTCAGTCCACTATATATATTTTAACTGTGTTTTGTAAAACGTAAAGTCTGATCAGGCATTTTCATTAAAATTAGATTAAAATCTACTTCGATTAAAATTGGCAAAGCAAACTAGAAAATAAATTAAATATTTTTAATCGAATTTAATAATCGAAACTCGTCATTTACAAGCGTTAAACCACACTATTCGGCTAAGCCTAGTTATGCTTATATTATTCACTATAGTTCAGTATGCCTACATACAAGTACCTTATCAAATATTTTTAACGTTTGGTGAAATTAAATTTAAAATATAAACTTAAAGTAGACGACTTAAAATTTGATTTAAGCAAACCTACTCGGATGTTGTATAATTAATAGTCAGTTTAAGGAACTGTCTGAGATGATTCGACCCATGTATTCGATATTCAAACATTTATATCCACAGTTGGTCGTGCAAATTATACAATATAATTTTTACATGTAAAAGGCGTGTAATAAGTATTTTATACATTATATATGTAAAAAATGAAAAAAACGGTTTCATGTAAAAAAACTGCTCCATCTCTTATCAAATTTTGCAAATGCGGTTTTATCCATGTTAATGACCGAACCGAATACCGACAACTTTATACAAATTATTTCAAGATGAGTTCAAAGTACTGCTCAAATGAAGCAAATAATATTAACATATGGTCTAAGTAATAAAACAGACTTTTAATCCCACTGTATGCCACTATATGAAGAATGCGCTGACAAAATTTTGCTGGAATTCTGAGTCCAAACATTATTAAAACATCGAAAACCCAAAAAGGTTAGTAGCACCTGTTTTTGTAATGACAAATGAGACTACTAGATCTAAACCTTGTTCTAATACCACTGACAGACTAGGCTTAGCTAAACGCGATTAGTGCATTTTTTTAGTTTATCTATAGTGTGTCAAAATCAAGTTTAGGTAATCTGGTTTTATTTGGGTTTACTGACTTAACGCGTCTTGTGAACTAATCTCTCAATACTTTGAAGTTTATCGTGTAATAATAAGTTTAGTGGGAGCGACATCGTGCGACTGAAATTTAATATCATTGAAAGTATAAGTGGTGCCATCTAACGACAGGTGAAAAATAATTGAAAATACGGGTGGCGCCATTATACAACTGGAATTAACAAATTTATGACATTTTAATAACATTTTCGTGAGTGACAGAAAAAATAAATTTTGAAATTGAAGAGCCGAACGATAGAGGCAAAAATTTGGAAATCTTGGTGAAAGATTCTCCAAAAATGGTACTTTTCGATTTTGAGAGAAACCAAAAGTTGTCTGCGCTGTTAATTGCCTTAAATACGAGTAATAAACAAACTATTAATAGAAAAATGTGGAATTTAGTAAAAATATAATTCATTGTTTATTTTAATGATTTAACAATGTTGTATTTAACACACTTTATTTTAATTCCTTTTAGTTTTTCTCAAGTCATCCATTTTTTCTTTCCAAAAATTGTTAATTTTTTTGTTTCATCATCACTCCATTCTTGGAGAAAACGTACGCGTGTATGTTTTATTACTGGTCCCATATTTTTTTTATATAATAAACTTAAAGTGTATATTATTAATTAAAATAATAAATATTAAATTATGAAATAAATAAATAAAATTATATAAATAGTAAATATGTACAACTTACTTATATCAATTACAACAACAAATTAAATTTTTCTATTATGACATTATTTTAATACTCATACCATACACTCAAGGCACCACTGCATTTTTTTATTCGATTAACCAATAGTCTGTCAATGTCATGGGATTTATGTTGGTTTAGCTAAACGAGGTTAACTAATCACGTTTAGCTAATCCTAGCCTGTCAGTGGTATAAATTTAATGTAACAAATATGCAGTTACCAGAAAGGTTATATATAAGGCGCTGGATATCGATCTGGAACGGTTACGTCATTAAAAGCCCGATAATTCTCTTAAAGTCCCCTATCTCCGTTCTTTATTGGTACTCAGTACAACGGAGTATAGATTATACATTTACTTCATAATTCTTAAGACATATTCTCAAATAATCGTGGTTTCTCCACGACCTGATCCAATAACCTGAACATTTTGGCAAAGGTATTTTTTTGAAACGAAAAAGATTAACACTTTTTAATTGATGGAAAATTTATAACATTTTATAAAATATGGCACTATAATCGATTTTGACACCTTAAAACAGATGACACTGCGATCTGGTGTTGTCTCCGTTGTTCACGTGTTATTTAAATTTTATGTAATTTACACTGTTTTTACATAATTTACATACAAAATTTCAACAATATTTCTTCCATGTAAAATCTCAACTGTGGCTCACAGACGCGTTCTGCGGTATGTTTTTGGAACTGAACACAATGAATCTGATGCAAAGAAAAGCCACCCTACTGCTGATGAAGTGTAAGTTACATCAGCATCCGCAAGATACTCGACTAATACGGCATAACTGGCATCCAAGCACCCACATTACTGTTACTATGTTGTTATAATCAAAGAGGCTCAGAAATTTCCTACCATCCCCTACAGTATGTTCCCAAACCGACACAGGTTTTCAGATAATGCGATCGACAGTAGATACCAAAATCCCTGATCAGATAGAGAACTCATCTGAAAAGATTACAAGTGACTCGAATAACTGATTGAGGAGGTCTGGCGAGAACCACATATCGCTGGATGGATATAACTCCTCAAATAATTTGTGGAAATCCAAAACAAGCAGAATCGTAAAATTAACCCTTTCGATTCTGGATATAGCTCGTTTAAATTCGTTAAGGTTTTATACTTTTATCTATGGCTTTAAGAATGGTGAAATCCCTTGCATTCCTCAAAAGGCAGCCGAACAAGCTGTACCAAGAATGAATAATTATAATTGGGTTAGGGAGAGAATGAGCTTCATGATTAAGAGGGGACTTGAAGATATAGTTCAGTTACAGCCCGACAAGCAATATTTTGCAAATAGCCTACGTATACAGATCAATAAATGATTATCGAACAATGAAATGCTATATACATATAGATTCCATAACTAAATGGCTTTTAAACACTGATTGACAGACATCTCCGTTCATTTACGTAACACACATACATAATCAAACCGATTGACCTGCATTTGATTATCGCAAAATCCAAATCAGACTAAAACTTTTCTTTTTCACTTTTATTGTTTTGTTTTATATTATATCTGTATGTGTGTGTGTTTCGACTTCATTTTACCTTTTTTGTTTACCACCAAACACCCCCACATGATAAAACCACCTCCAATGTTGTTAACCAAACCATAACCAAAATACTGTTCCATATAAACCATATACGTATAAAAAAATTTAAGATAAACAAAACAACAACAATCGGAATAAAAAAAAATCTTTCAACAAAAGTACTGAGATATAAAAGAATTTTCTTTTTTTTTTGGAAACTGTATTGATTTTATTTATTTACATGAACAGAATTATAATTATTACGTCAATTCATTTTCATTTCCTTATATATTATATATATGTATTATTTGAAATGAAAATAAATAAAAAAGGAAATTTAACAATTCCCACTCCTTATGTGCATGGATATCCCCGTTATACATAATATATAAACATCGAGTTCGAGAAAAATTTAAGATAAAAAATTTTTTTTTTTTTACATCAACGGATATTACAATGAATCTTTTTATCTCTACATTTTCATTATAGTCCCTCATAAATTCACCTCAAATTCAATTTTCCTTCTTTTTTTTTAAACAAAATTTTTCGTTTTCTCGTTCCCGGTTCGATGTGCTGTGTTGATTTTTTGGTGAACTTTTATTTTTTCACAACAGTCTTAAGATATACAATTTTTATTTTTTTTTTTAAGTTCTCAAGGGCAAATCTTAAATCAAAATAAATACTATGTGCTGTATATGCGTACTGTTTACAGAAACCAACAACAGAAACGGAATTGGATTAAATACCAACACCGACGACCAGTACAAAGAAGTAAATTAAAAGTAGAAATGAAAAAGCTTAAGAAAAAAGTTCGTTCGCGTGATGTTTGCCGTTATACACGAGAAAACTACTGTTATAATAAGGCATTTTATTATTATTGTCGAGTGTACAACGATATTCGTCACAGCGAGCTAAATAATTGAAAACTATACACAAACAAATCTATTTATATAGTCGTCCCACAGAATTATTATTCTAATCTCTAATTTTATTTTATTATTTGTTGTTGTTTTATTGTATAGGGGGTATATAGAGGGGGTGGCCTGATTACATTCGATTGCACAAAACTAA